>JAUBNY010001160.1:286249-299536 GCA_032275445.1 Crypturellus soui
TTTGAGGAAAAGAAAATAGCTTGCTAAGTTTCTGGTTTGAAATCATGGAATTATCTAAGAGCACATGAATAATAAGGACTATGTTAGAAGGATTGTGGACTGGGACCATGAAATGCATGATACTCATTTGAAATTCAGTTGTTTATGAAGCCCGGGATATAATGGTTTTCATACAGGTGGTTTTCAGTTGTCAAAGTAAAATATCAAAGGTAGCTGCGTGAAGGGCTCCCATTCTGCAATAATCTGTGAAGTCTGTAAATTCAGATCACAGCCTGGAGCTGCATCTTGAGGGAGGCTGAGAAGCCTGACTCAGGAGGAGGTGACAAATGATTGCTAAGCCAGGTTCTGGGAGCCTGGCAATGTAGCATGGTGGAAGCCAGGGGCTCCAAAACCTTCTGCATTTTTGGCCAGCTGATGTGTTCAAGGTTTCAGTCAACTTCTAAGCATTTCTCCCTCTCTGTGCAGGTAGCGAAGTACACCAGAGCAGGGAGCAGGTAAAGACTCAACAGCGGCTGTGGCGTGTGCAGTAACCTCTGTTGCCAGAAGGGTGGAAGCCGGAGCACGGGCGATCTGTGCAAAGCTGGACGCACCTCAAAGCTCTCTCCAATGGTATGGTCATTAAGGCTTCAGCGGTATGGTTAAGGGACCTTGATGAGGGTGCCAAATGAAACAAAAATTATTGTTTGGAAGATTTCTTTCCCCAGCAATAAAAGCCAGAAGTATTTTTGAAAGTGAAAACCTGGAGTCTGCTACAAGGCACAGATTCTGTGCCAAATTCCAGGGTTCCTTAAGCAGAGAATATCTTTTTAATGTTCAAAGCAGGAATGAGTGAGCATCCAAACTATATTGGCATATACTAGAAAAGCTTTGACAGAGCACACTATATGATGGATTGATACATAGAGGATACCTTCTAGCATTTTATTAGAAAAGTAATTGTTTGGATGTGTATCACTACTAGTTTTGCCAGAGGCAGGTATACAGTTTCATATAGCCAGTAAATTAACTCTCTGTAGATTGACATTTTTGGGAAACTAGCAATCTGCAAAGACTTAAATAAATAAATAAAATCATTCTTCATCCACAAATGCCCTTTTTGCGTTCTTGGGAATCAAAATCACAATCAAAAAGAATTCCAAAGCATTATATGTTTCTGGAAAAAAAAAAATTCAATCTGGAAGTGATGTGGCTCCCAGACTTAGTTGGACTCGCACTGTTTTACCTGGTCATTAACAGTTGTGTTCTTTGTGTGTTCTGCTGTCTTGGCCCTGACAGAAGAAAAAAAGTATAGGTTTTTGTTTTGCTTTTGTTTTTCACGTACGCTTACCCTATTTGTTATCAGCAATGTAAATATAGACACCAAGAGGTTAATCAGTCTGTTTTGTTAAAGGGGAAGAATAAAAATACTTTTATGTGTGTTTTATGGAAAGTTCAATGCTAATAAAACAACTCTTTAAAGCATACAACTGTATTCAGCTGAGAAAGTGAGTTAAAAATAATTTTAGACTCTGCACCTGATTTTGACTTTCCTTGATGATTTATATGAAAGGGTGCGCTTTTCCCCCACTGACATTTTTCCTTCTTGTTTCAAGATGGTTCATGTAAAGATTGGTGAAAGAGAGGAGTCAAATCAAATACTCAAGTATACGTGGCAGGTAGGGTTGATGTGAACACGTGTAATTACACGGGGGTGACTGCATTGCAGATGGTGAGGAAGGAGAGCTCGTGTTTGCACCGCGCTGCCTCCTGCCATCCTGACCCCTGCATCGCAGGAGGCTGTGAGCACCCAGCCAGCTGTGTCCAGGATCAGGAGCTGCAGGAAAGTGCTGAAATGATGGATGAAGTGATGCCAGTCTGGCTAAAATGCCTCCTTTTCTCCTTCCTTGCAACAACTAGGGTTATCGTACCAAGAGCGGGTAAGCAATATATCACAAGGAAACAATCTGTGCTGACTTGCTTCAAAGTGAGGTTCTGGGTATTTGCTCAAGTTTTTTCTCCAGCTAGGAAATTCCCTTCTTGTGCTACCTCCGACCCGGGCTCTCCAGCCCCTCTCCTCGCCCCGGAGCACTCTGCTGAGCGCTCTTGGCAAGGAGCAGTTTCACCAGCTTTCTCAGGAGGCAGCAGCTCCCCCTGCGCTCTGGCACCAGCTCCCCGTTTGCTCCAGGTCAGTAGTGCACAAACAGGGGGGTGAAGTTTCTTAAAGGCATCACTGCTGCTGTGAAATGCCTGGGAAACTGGAGTTGTTGAAACTAGAGCCATCCAGACCCAAACTCCTCCCTTTCTCACCCACGGCCTCTCGAGAATGAAGTGTTGCTAGAATAAAAAGTGTAAAGTGAAAAACCTAGAGGCAAATGTGCAGCTGAGGCAGAGATTGGAAAGAATTTTGTTACAGGGGTTAGTGTTGTTTCAAAATAAATATGTAAGACTTCCTTTTTTCTGTTCCATAGCCTTGCAAAAATCAAAACTTCGGATAACATCTTTCTAAACAATGTACAATGACGACAAGCTCTTGGGCAAAGTTACATGTGACAAATTTAGCAGTTCAGCCGGTCTCCAGTGCCGCAGATCTCAGCTAGCAGGCGCTTGTGAGTACTATTTGGCTTAGTTGCCTTCTTGGTTGAAAAGTAAAGCTTGTGTCGCGTGTACATGTGCTTGTGCGCGTGTATTCACTGGTTGCATGAGTGCCTTGGCCTCGAGGCCTCTGGTACGTTTGCCAGGACCACGCTAGGATTTGCTGTTACAAATGCTGAAATGCCGGCAGCCGCAGCAGGGTCCTGCTCGGGCTGCACGGGGTCTCTGCCTGGGTCAAAGGAGGAGTCCAGTGCTAGAGAAGTTACTGAAAAACTGATTCCAGTTCTGTTCCTGAGGAACCAGGAAGAAAAGGAATATTGGCCCTCACAGAAATGAAGTGCCGAGCCCTTGCAGCAACTCCTGTGTATAATCTCTTAGCAACCCAACTGCCTGGCCCTTGAACGCTTGTAAAACACATTAACAATGTGAATTCATTCCCCTTCTTTCTATTGCGCAGCAGACATTAAGGACACTACAAAATGTTCTGGGACTAGTACTGAGTAACTGTGCAAAAATCTCAGATGTATCTTAAAGGCTGGGAAACGGAAAAGACCTTGGTGAAGGGGGTTCCAGGAGATGTGGGATCACAGAGGAGTCAGAGGAGGCTGCACATCGTGGCCACAAAGTTCCTTGCGGCAGCAATGAGCAGGGTTTATGCATCCAACACGCTCTGCTACTAAAACTAAGGGAAATCACCACTAGTTTCTGACGGCAGAGATTAGCGCTGCTCAGCTGTGTCTCATCAATATCTCCATGACCCAGCTGTGATTCACAGACCAATGAACCAGCTCCTCCTATGGATGTGTCTACATCCCGCACTGCAGAAACCAGTTTGCTGCGTGGTGCTCTGCGCCAGCTGGTAGCTGCATCACCATGTTAGCAGGGCACTGCTCGGGAGCCAATAACCCTGCAGAGAAACACGGATATTAATACGGGCTCTGTGCCACGCTCCTGCTGTCTGATGGCTTTGAGATCAGAGCTGGCTCGTGTCCTGCCACTCCAGAGCACAGAGTGAAGGCTAGTTGCATCTGAATATCCTATGTGGGTAAAGGGCAATTTCTTTATCCACTTGATGAAAGGATAAGGAAGATCTTCAGGAGAATTATTCTATTTATACCACCTAAAGTGACTGACTATACAGTTCTGAAGAACCTCGTGTGGTAATTTGACATTTGGGTTGTCATAATGAATTGAAGACTAGGAATTTTAAAATCTTTAATGGCGTTGAAGAATTTAAATCCTAAACTCTGGATAATCTGTGCCAAGAGAGCACTGTAAAGCTTAAGCATCTTCAGAGAGTTGAGAGTTTTCATTCCCTTCTGCAACTATAGAAAGTTATTTAGGCAGAAGCAATATCCATGTTAGGTAGCTTAAAATAATGGATCATAAGAGCTGAGGAGTATGCACAGAATAGGCACATGATTGATGAGTGGGTGCAGAGTAACTATTGCACTTATGTTCAATGTTACAGATTACCTGAAACCAGAAATGGATGTTTTCATTAGATTTTCTGTCTTCAGAAGATTCTAAATTAAGGGTGGTCCTAGGTAGCAAGGTGCTTTTCTGAAAAGACAAGGAAACAACCCTGAAATTGATGTATGAGTCATTTTTTTTGTCCTCTGAAGTATGAAAATGTATCATGCTAGACTTTGGAACTCTGCTTATGGTGTAATTTTTCATGAAAAACTGTGCTTTCCTTCTTCACCCTCTTTGCTAATAATTGATACCTACTCCAGGATCCAAACACATAGCATTTGTGTAGTGACAGAGAATAAAACCTCCAGTAGAGATGCACAAGTAATAAAATAACTATTTATTATGCTATTTTCTACTTGTATTTTGAGTAGAAGTGTCATTTTTGAAGAAATCACTTATCAAAACATTTTACAAACAACAAATTCTGAAAGAATCACAGTCAAGGAATCAAGTACATTTGGAAACAGTGACTACAAGACTGCATTTTGCCCCTCTCTTCCCATTTTGAGGAGGCAACGGTGTAAATGGCCCAGTATATTTGCTTTATCTTGTAAGTTCAAAGTATCAGCCTCACTGAAGAGGAAACAGAGCGTTTCTGAAATAAATCTAAAGAAAAGAAAATAAATCAGCTGCTTTGTTCAAAGCTTCAGATGATCTAAGTTTTTGAGGACTTGTCAGTCTAAATGCCAGACTTATTGTCATCATAGAAGATTGAGAAATCTGTCCTCTCAGCTGCAAAATTTCAGTTAGAAACTGTTAGAAGCGTTGGTGGAAAAACTGTCTTGAGGAGCAGGGACTTGAGCCTGGTGCCTGTCTCCCCTGGGGACTAGGAGCACTGAGCAGAGAGCAGGGCTTGACCACGGGATCAGATATTTAGTGCCACGCTCCTTTCTTGAACCAGGGATCCATATGACTAAGCCGTAGTTTCCCTTTCAGCTAAGCACAGTTAATACCACTAATCCACAAAGCCAGGACATTTAAGCCTCATAATAGAGAAATTCTGACAACGTGAACTGGACTGGAGACCCTCTGCCCTTAGAAATGTAAACAGAAATATCTCCCAAAGTTGTGCTAGGGCTTTTTGTTTGTTTGTGTTGTTGTTTGAAAAGCTGCTCCTTCAGATAGTACAAGAAAAGCAGGATTTCTCCTGCATTTCTTCCTAAAAGGAATCCTGCCAGATGTCAGCGGTGGTGGGGCCTGGGCTCAGCGTGTGGAGCCGTCGCAGCGCTGGCACCGCGCGCGGCTGCTGCTGCTGCTGCTGCTGCTGCTGCTGCTGCTGCTGCTGCTGCTGCTGCTGCTGCTGCTGCTGCTGCCGCCGCTCGGCTGGGCTGGCACGGGCTGCCCCAGGAGCACACGGACTGGCCCAAGAGCACGGCGAACACTGTGTTTTCCAGGGTTTGCTGTGAGCGTTGATGGTTTTGTCATTCTTCCAGGACTTATTCCATCAAGCTATAGGAGGAAATACCACTCACATAATTGCCACAACATTCTGCTGTTTTTCCTTCTTGTCTTTCTTGTTCTTTTTTTTTTTGACTCGCTAAAGCAATCACAGCAACAGAACTATTTTTCGGAAATGATTTTAAGGGCCCTAGAAAAAATCAAGAAAAGGGGTGGTCTTTCTTGTTAATTTACTAACAGTTCTGTATGTATGTTAGAGTAATTTATTTTTACAGTCTAATAACATCTACAAAGATATAAGAAAAGGAAAGCATAGGATATAGGAAAGGAAAAGTTATTTTAGTGTACATGCAAGGAAGACCTACTAATCCTGATTTTTCATTAACGTTAACAAGGGATGGGCAAACATTTCTGAAATATAAGAATCAGCAATTCTTTGTCCTGTGCATTTCATTGGTCTTCATACATTCATTGATGAGTTTTCCCTGTCCTTGGCCTCTCTTCCATAGATTTATATGGCATATTGTTAGCAAGGAATAAGTTTTGGCTAGTCTCTCTATAATAAAATCATGTGAACACTATCTTTTTTTTCAGAAGTGATATATCCATCGACCTCCTCAGCCCCTTTTTAATAAGTAAAAATTAACTGCACAAACCAGACTCATTAACCATAATTGCAAAATGGATCTTACTCCATTATTTCTTTTACAAGGTAAGGCTGGGCTTGTTGTGTGTGTGTATATTATTTACACTTAATTAAAATACTGAATGAATTTTGTGGGAGACGTAAAGATATTTTTGCACTGGGCATCTTAATTAAGGTCAGTCCCTGCTTCCTCATTAAAGGAAACGTTGGCAAGTCTGTACTGTACTGTCTGTCCCTGCCTTTCAGTGGAACTGTGAGATTTTGGGTCACTGATTTCTTAATTATTCCTATTTCAGATTTAGCCAATGTCATTATATGTATGAAATAACAGTGAGTATAAAAGCAAAACCCAGGAGTGAGAAGCATTTAGCATATAGTCGGAGAATTGCCCGTTTAGGTAAAATAACTCAAAATCCTGTTTGTTGTAACCTTAATTCACTATATGACCATTACACTGTCAGGCCTTATTTGAAATCAGATGCAATAATATTATCAGAAAACAAATTAAGTGAAGTAGACAAACAAACATCAGTTACAAGCCAAATTACGAGCATATTTCTTGTTCCAATTCTTCTTTTTCAAGCTTTGTGCTAGTACAAGTCAGTTGGATTTAGCCTGTGTTACATATTACATTTTAGCATTGCAGACTGGTAAGACTTATAGAAATCCTGCCGTTCATCACACACCCTTTTCTCCTTCTCCCTTACATCCCCCCTTCCCTCAAATATTATTTAATTATTTTTTATTTATTTATATTCATTTAACAAATCTGAAATGTCAACTCAGATTTCAAATGTTATAAATGCAACATTTTATTAAATTTCAAATGAAAGCTATATTAATGGAAACATTTCATTTTGAAAATGCAAAGTTAAGTATTTGAAAAATATTGAACAATGAATAATTATTGTGTAGAATATTTTGTGCACTTGTCAGTACATATGATTTTGAGGGCCTGTTTTGTGATATTCTGTGTAGGTCGATATGTCTACATATATGTGTATTGCTAATTGCATATACATATATTCCATGCACAGAACCTCCCATAGAAGAAATAAGATTCTCAGGACATGGCATAAATATAACAGTGCTTTAAAAAAAGGCAGAAGGATAAAGGGTCCTAATCTTCAGATTGTTCTGCTGTATTGCCATTTCCTGTTGTGTTTTTTGGTGGGAGTGAAGATAAATAGCTTAAGGCCCTGGGCAGCCTATTAATACACCTTCCCGAGTGCACCCTTGCCAAGGGACATTCAGCAACCCTGACTGCTTGAAAGGAAGCTCAGGAAGCACTTTAATTTCAGTAATTAGAATAGCATCTATGTTTAAGACACGAAATTCAAAATGTTTAACCGAATCTTATATTTCTTCCACATGCTCTGGAGGTCTTCTGACTGTTTTTTTAAAGTCTTGATTTCTTAAAAGTCCCAGTATAAGGCCACATTAGTATTCTGATAGAATGCTTGAGTCTTCATGCGTTATTTGATCAGGCTAAGTGTGCATCCCACTTTGATTAAGACTTCGCTGATCCTGGAGTAAAATCATGAAACATTCATAAACGACCATTGCTTTTTCTCCTCCTCAAGAATGTACTGACACATTTTATGCAATTATTTGTCAAAAGTATCTTCCTGAACTCTTAACCCCCCTTTGCTTTCTCTCATGCCTGCGTATATTAAGTCCAATATCTTCATTTCAAAGCATTTTCTGAAGCTAATATACATATATATAGTCATTTGAGTTCAGAGGAAGTAAAATTACAAAACTGCACACTGCCGTGATAGGGTTCATTCTTAATTATCTACATGGGTTGTTTTCTTTGAGGAATAATTCCCTCAAATTCTTTAATTCTCAGGTTAAATGGCTTTGAGTCTAGGCTCATCTTTTAGAAAGATGTTTCTAAAAGTAACAGCAGGATAAAGTTGGTGCCCAAGTTGTAGCCTGTTATCTCCTACTTCCCATCTCATCCTAGCAGGGTGAGTGGGTTTGATGCAAACCTACCCCCTGCATGGGGCAGCCCCGAGGACGTCGCTGTGGGCAGGGACTGCCACACTGTGATGCTGAAGTGTTTGCAAAGCAGTTCCACTTGGTAGGTGTGCAAAGCCAAGTAGGCAGAGCCCTTTTGCACGGTTTAAGTGCAGTATTTCTATTAAAAAAATATATAAAATCTTCTAAAACATTAAAATAATGCTATTCAACATGTTTAAAAATTATGCGTGTTCTCATTGTGATTAAAATTGATGGTAAAATCCCCATTGACTTCAAGTGTAAGGATTAATTAAAATCCTTAATTATTCACTACAGGAACTCCACCTGCACAGAATTTTATGTCAATTTTAGATTTTAGTGTATTCATTTGATTTCGATGTATACTGAGGCATAAGTCAGATTTTGGCACAAAATAGGAAGAATATATCCACTGTTATTGGAGGAAGGCATCCTGCTTATGTTCTCAGTAGAATTTAAATTTCCTTCTTTTAGAGGTGGATTACAGATTTTTTGTGTTCTCATTTCTTATAATATAGTTAAGAAAGATGCCTTTGTTAGTTTTCTTTCTTAGAGAGAGATTCTTTCCCACTCTTTTTCTACTATTTGTTTTAAATAGAGGGCTGGTGAATTAGGAACACCAATGAGATACAGGAAATTAAATCCTAGTCATTAAGAACCAATGAGGCTTGTCAATAGATCATTAATAACATTTCAGTGTGGCTTATTTTCAAAGCAGGTAAATTTCACGGCCAATATTCTTATTTCTAGAAGAGGAAGGTTTTATTCCACTCTGCATTTGGTGATATTATGGACTATTACACTGCTTATATAAAGCTCCATCACTGCACTAAAATATTTGCACAGCAGTGGAGAAACAGCCCTGTAGCAACTTACATCTTTTAGATCCTGACACTTGAGTGTTGTAAAGCATCCGCAGTGGTAAGGAAAGATCTGCTACCAACTGAAAATCCTCAGGCAGGAGGCAGCCTTCGTTGTGAACAAGGTCTAGTAAAGGTAGAGGTCTAGCAAAATTCTCTAAAGCATCTACTTTCTAAAATAGAAGGATTACTTTTTTTTTTTTTTTTTTTTTGTCCTCTGAGAAACTCTGTTTTTCAGCATGGAAGGGAAAACAGATTAAAGGAAGCTCTAGGGTTTAAAAAAGTAACAAATGCAAAAGACCTGCTTATCTGTATTACTTAATCTTAAGTGAAAGAATGTTCTTATAGCTGACTCAGCTATTGCTGCTTAGCTTTTACTTGTCTGCTAAGCAGAAAGGCTATGGCTTAAGATCAACTTTTTTTTTTTTTTAATGACCTGTAGAAATCCACAAGGGAGTAGAAAACCTGGATTTGGGGTCTGATTACCTGCCAGATGCAGCTATTATACTTGCTAAATAGCCCCGTTCCTGCTGCAGCTCCTGCTAGGGTGCAGAGGCTGCTAGAGGTCTTCCAGGAAAACCAGGGTGCAGGGATAAGGAGGGAAGAATTAAGTGCTCGGTTAATGTCTGCTGGTCTGTGGGTGTGTTAGCTACATGACCTCTGTGCACTTAGGGGTTTAGATATAATAATACACCGAGACAGCATTTAACTACCTGTGATTCAGAGCTCCGCTCCACAGATATTTATCTCCCTCTCATGCAACTATATTTTCCTGCTCTTCCACCCTCTTTATATTTTTGAAGTGGGGTTTTGTGTTGTTTGTACTAGCATTTCTTAAAACCCCAGCTACAGCAAGCACTGATAAGCAACTCAATCCTTGAACTTTTCCAACTTCTTCCAGCTTGAATATTTTGTTATGATAAGGATAAGAGTAGGGAGGGAGCAAAGACGGATGGGAATCCGGGGAGTTCCTGACCCCGGCACTGGGTTGCAAAGCTCAGTTTTGTTATCAAAATTAAATCCAAATGTTCTATTTTTTCTCATCTATTGTTTAATAATAAAAACCAATAGATGTATCTCAAAATTAATTTAGTTAGATGTTAATAGGCTATCTTAAAATACTCATCTGTCTCTTTCAGACACCACCTAAATTAAGCTGATTAGAAAATGATCATAAATTGTAAATGAACATCAATCCTTTATGTCCCTATCTGGGTTTTGGATAGAATTCAGGTTCAGAGAACTTCCCTTCATTTAATGCCAATCTGTATATTGGAACAGCTCATCAATACACTGATAATGCACACAGGTGAGGATAGTGAGAATGAGTCAAATTTTTTTGCAGGAAAAATACAGTCTTATCCCTGTTTTCACTAATGCTGAGCAAAAATTTTAGCACTGGAGTAAGCAGAATATGTAGCTGTGATCCTGCTTCCAGATGCATGAATAATAACATTGAGTCTTCTCTGGGAGCAACATAAGAACCTATGTCCTATCCCATAACAATTTTTTTTTTAAATTCCTGAACCAGTTCAGTATGCAAATATTCTTAAGAGCCCTTAAGAGCACTGAGTGCTTAGATTAGATCATCTCTGCCTAAACTGTTGTCATAGCAGACCTCCCTACGACACCGTTGTCCGTGCTAGCCAAGGGCTGGGTGTGATTAGGCTGAGATGATAGATCTCCTTCAGCTTTCTCCGCTCTGAGGATGCAAGGGAGGCAGAGAGCTCCCAACGCTACCAGGGAAATGGGACTTCTTGGGAAGAGGCTTGCGACACCGGCCCTTTGGCTTAGCCGCTGTCACATGAATTCCCTGGGGCCCCAAGGTGAGGAAGACCAGATTTGGGGCTAGCTGCCTAAGGGAAAGGCAATTCCAGCCTGCAGCGAGCACCAGGGATGTGGAGGTTTTGGCGTGGGCTTCACCACCCAGCAGTGTGCATCGCTATTGGTGAAAGTAGTAAATAGATTTCTGATCGGTGTAGCCAATATTTTTTTTTTCTTTCTTTCCTTTTCTTAGGAATAAATGGATCATATCTACAGTAGGCAAAGTGTCCAGAATTAAACAGAATATTTCAAAATAGAGTATATATCCAGATATTAATTGTATGTGCTAGTAAAAATGAAAAATAGCTTGGGAGTTCAGTTACTGAACTGTTTTTTTTTTTGAATAATTAATTGAGTCCATGTAATAAGGTATTATATGCATCTCTTAAGATGCTAGTCATTTTCTACATCACCCTAGCCATTATTAACACATTTGCTAATTGCCTGCAGAAACAGCTATGCAGCACACTGTATGTGTGTTAATGTACTCATACATATTCTTGTTCTGAAATTCAGGGTTTTTTTAAACTATATCCTAGAGCAGAAGTTCTAACACACACACACACATACACAAAATCCAAAAAATTTACTGAAAATAAAAAGTCTAAAAAAACTACTAGTTTTTAACAACAGATGTGATATGCCCCTATGAAATCATTTCCTACTGCTATCATGCTGATTAGCTGCACAGATTGCATTATTGGTCTCTTGAACAGATGGACTTACATACTTATATGCTATATGGACACACACACACACACACACACACTTCTATGCAGACTTTATACACTATTATATTATACTGTTTCCATTAATTTCCAGTGCTCCTGGACTTAAATACATAAGTATTTAATTTTGAAATTCTTGAAAAAAAATCATTCTGCTTTAGATTTGTTTCTTGATGAAGATGCACATAATTTTTACTACAGTGTAATGTAGTAAAGCTTACAGCCTGACCACTTTCCTGTTTTTTTTTTTTTCTTTCTTTTTTTTTTACCTCCTCTAGAATGGTTCCTGGACTTTATCTTTGACTTCTGCTTCATTATACCATATATATGGTTTGGCTGCCAATTCCGAATATTTTGTTTTATCAGCTCTCCAGTGACTGCTGTGCTGCACCCATCATCCCAAGTGTTTGGAAAGAAAGCAGCATAGGGCAGGAGAGCTCTTATACTTTAATCTCTCTGTGCTTGTTTTCTTAGGCTAAAAAAGTAATTTCTATTCACTGAATATTTTGAGAACTTCTGGGTAACGAATACTTACCGATACCATCGTCTTGACTCTGCCCTTCCTTTGTGACTAAGTGACAGCATCCACAGCTCGTTCATCTTTATGCTCACAGGCTTCGGGTAGCACAGTTTGGTCGGGCAGGAAAGATCATGCATATGTATTCAAGTATGTTTACATATTTCTTGGTGCTATAAGACAGGACTGAAACAACTATTGATGCTGCAAATGCAGTGCAGCCCCGTTGGATGTCACTAAACATAGACTCAGAATTTATGTTGTTTAGATTTGTTTTGTTTTTCTGATGTGTGTTTTCTTAGAAAGGCCTTGAGCTGACAGTATATCAGGTGAGTTCCAAGTTAAGGAGTTTACTGCCTGGTTTTATATTTCTAAAAATTAAGTTGGAGAATACAGTACCTGTGAAAGCTTCAGGGCTAAATTCAGTATAAGGATCTACAGCAACACAACCAGCACATACACGTAAAGGAAGCTGCAATTTCATTTGCTCTGAAGGAGCCGCATAAATCTAAGCTGGTGGCAGTTCTGGTGAAGAAGGAGATAGTCTTGCTCTTTTCCAACAACTATTTTAGCTATTTTAACAGATTCTCTCTCATTTATTTTAACAAAGCCAGTTTCTGAGCATTCTTTTAACTAATTCCCTGCTCCTTTGGCCCAGGAAGGCAGAGACGGGGATGGTATCGTTCATTAAGAACTAGCTTCTTAGCATCCCTTCTGCTTTTAATGATAGGCTGAAATAGGGTGAATTTGCATGAAGAGGCAGATCCAATGGACCCCAGAGCCTAGGAAGTCCTTCGTGCAAATACCTGACCTTCATATTCCACAGAAGTACCATCTTCCTTGCTTAGTTGTCCTGTAGACGCTTTTGTCAGGGAATGGGTAGAGACAGAAATTCTGGCTAAGAAATTACAGGAGTTTTATACTGTCTCATGTACTTTTTCATGGAAAGAAATGATCTGCTGCATTCCTTTTCCACCTTGTTACCACTCTATATAGACTTTTCCTACAATCAGTAAACCTTTTTTAGGTAAACTGCTATGTCTGTTCTGCAGCAGAGAATCTTGTAATCTGTTATATATCAGCATTCAAATAATTTATCCTTTTTTTTGTAGGCAAAGAAGCTCAGGGAATAGGCATGCCTGCTCATTATATTTACAGCGCCTTAAGCGTGCTCTTCCATATCACTGCTTCACTCGGCTTTTCTCTGCAGGGAAGGAATTCCAGTTGTAGAGAAGTGACCTCATGTATTATTTTTAATTAACA
>JAUBNY010001160.1:324508-335022 GCA_032275445.1 Crypturellus soui
AGGGGAGGAAAGGGGGTTCAGCTAATGGACCAGTCTCAGAAGTTACGATGGAATCTTCCCTCTCACTTCTTTCCCCCCTAGTTCACCTTTTATACTTTTTCTTTGCATTTAGGTGGAGCTTGAGTGACTATAGTACTTGTTATTGTTACTGATTGGTGAAGAAGTCTCCTGCTTTCATTTCAAGGTACAGTCAATGGAAAACCTAGAGCACGTGCTCAGTGAGGACCGGTTGTACCTCAGAGGCGGGTAACTTTTGGGATAGAGATGTGTTTTGGCATTATAATGAGCTTATAATGAGCAAAGTTCAAGCAAATCTCACCCGAAAGGAGTGATTTGCCATTTTTGCTGGTTTAGCACTGGACACGTTATCGTATATCCCCCATTGGGCAGCTTCTGTGCAGCTTATCAGCAGGACAGGGAGTGCAGCAGAGTTTGTCCGCGGTGTCTTCACTCCGCTCTGCCCTCCGTTAATCCTCACTGCAGCTGTGAGGAGGGCAGATTGTGCCGCCGAGGGACCTGTGGAGGAGCAGAGTCCGTGCAAACCAACCCTCCTGGAACTGGCAGCTGTGTCTCACGCCAAGCAAGCTCCTGTAATGCTGCAACTCCTGTTAGGCCCTGGCTTTTCTCTAAGCTTCCCCCCTTCTCAAGGGATTCTTCCACACCCTCTCTCTTTAAAAGCTACCTGCAGTGCCACTTCTCATCTCACTGCTGACCACTCGTTAGCATTTAGCTTAGGCCTGAATTAATATGACCGTCATAAAAATTACTAGCATTTTATATTCCTTTCTTCCTCTGTAGTCTAACAGTTCTGCACTTTTAAGTTACGCTATGTTCCTGACTGTGATATTTACGGCCCGGTTATCATCTTTTCCTTTGTTAAAGATGAGCTTGCTGGTAAAGCTGGTTTCAAAGGTCCCTTGGCACCATTTAAAAAACTGACCTTTCAATGTGGTCTTTAAAACTTATGAAATGTTCTCATAAATTCCAAGATACGTATTTTACTGTATCATTCCTTTATGGTTCATTTAGTGTGACGTTATATCAAAAACTTGAAAAAGGCTTTTCCTTCTCAATCAGTGAACTGTCCAGAGGAAAATCACTGTGTTCCCTCAGTGCTTGAGTCGTTAATTAGCACACGGCGTGTTGGCTGCTGCGGTCGTGTTTGATTCACCGGCACCAGGAGCCCTTTGGTGGTGAATATTCTGAAAGGGCTTTGATAGGTAGGCAGAAATGTATTCACATGTCAAAGCAAAATGAGATACGGCATTCAATTTCAATACGATCTTTTGGGGAGAGTACTTTAGAGAAGTGATGATGTTGAGCAGGACCCTGAAGCTTTATCAATAAATACTTGTGATGTTCTGTGAGCTTTATCATCGCTCGTCAGCGCAGCCTGCAATGTGAAATCAAGATGTAGCCAGTGGGGCATTTTAAGATGAAAGGAGGTTTATTGTAGGCAGCATAAATAATCAATCAAGAATGTACGGAGGCAGCTTTGAATAAAAATATAGAGGGTTTCCTGGGTGTTAAGGAAAGAGTCTGTCTGGAGGGAAAAGCCAAAAATCCACATTGAAGTCGAAGGAACACCTGGAAATTCAGCAAAAGCCACTCCGGTAGCGTGCAGAGCCAGCCTGGTGACATGCCAGCGTCGGCAGGGATGTGGAAAGAGAGCCGAGACGTGGAAGGCAGCAGTGGCAGCAGCTCCCCCAGCACCGAGCTTGTACATCAATCTTGGCCAGAGTGACAGGGACTCTAAATGGCATTAGCGAGGCCATAACCAGACGTCTCGGCCAATTACTGGGGACATTGATGAATCGTACAGACATTTAGACTCTGCTCCTTGGGAGACCAAAATTGAAAAAGTAGTTTCATTCCGTAACAAGATTTCACAGTTTCTTCAAGGCAGACTTCTCCTTGAGTCAAGGCCCAATCTTGCTATCTTCCCTTCTGCAAAGTGCCTGTTCTCTTCCTTGCAAATATGTTTCTTATTTTGGGGATTTTGCATCATAATAATAAAAAAATGGGGGAAAGGAAAACATCTGCTGACAGGAAAAGCTGCATTTGTCAGCTATGAGAGAACTGTGCAAGTCTGAATTTTGTTTGGTACATGCAGAATTAGGAAAAGCCCCCAAAAGTTGAGTTGAAAGAAACAGGAAACGTTTGTGAAAACTGGATGAGTCTGGCCAGAAAATCCCAGACAGAAAAACAGATTATAACAATGTCACACCTCCTTCCTACCAAACTTTGGTTTTATATTTTGTAAGAAAACTTGTACGGTTGGTTTTTGGTTGTCAGCACTAAATGCAGTCTTGCTGTGTAGTTGTTCATCTCAGGAAAGAAAAAAAAGTGTGTGTATATGTATATATGCATATACATATTGCCTATATTTTAATGCATTCTATTTATTTCAGTCAATAAGAGATAGCATGTGCTATCTAATTAAATCCAGAATTCATGTGCATCTCTTCATTTAGCTACTCTGCACATAATAGAAGCCAACAATAAAGTATTAGAATCAGATACAATTGCCTTTCGCATTAGTGCAGTATATATGGAAATGTGCAATTTAGAATGTATCTTATGAAATTAAATCTATTTTATATATTACATGCACCTCTGATATTGATCAAGATATCCCTGGGAGCATAAAATGAAGCAGAAGGATATGAACATGTTTCCCTTCAGCCAACATCTTGCTTTCTCTCACACTGCCCCTTTGAATAAAAAGTGCTCCCTTTCCCTTTCCTTTTTCATGTCAAAAGGAACACCAGAATTGAGTCAGCTTCTCTCTAGTAGCACTCTGGCTACATCAACCTATAAAACTTGATGGCAGTCATGCAAATTACACATATTTATTCTTTATTAAGAACAGACTGTGCTTTGGGCTTTTACCTGCAGAGGATGTTGTAGGGCTGGCGCCTTGTGTTGAATGCCCAGTGGCGATGCCTCCAGGAAACCTGCTCAGTCTCGTGTCAGCAATACGGGAGGCGGCAGACGGCCTCCTGCACTGGTACCTGCTACCTCGGGAATCCAAAACCAAAAACAGTAAGGTAGAAGCCTGAAAACTGAAGTAAAAATGAACTTATACTGATGGCATGAACATTGTTCACATTTCTGTAACCATAATTGCTGCTACTCTTCAGATTCTTTTGCATGTAATTTGCTGAAAGTTGGAAATGTTCAAAGAATAGAATTATCTGAGAAAAAGCTCTTAACTCTTTTCACTCTGTGTTATGTTTTCTCATGTAAAAGCATAATTATCTGCCAAATGTTGGATGATTCTTTTGTTTAAATCTTGACTGGCAGCAAAAAAAATCTGCACTACTAAAATTATCTAATTTTGTAGCTGACTCAATAGTATGTCTGCTTTTATCAAATGATGTTCTTTCTTCCTTGCTGGTAGAGAATTCACTGAGCTTTATAAACAGTCAGTTTGCATTATGTGGATTATTTCACAAGAGAAGTGAAAAAGCAGGCTTTTGACAATGACAGAAATAATGAAGCATGAGGAAATCAGGAAAGATCAAACACGCTCATTAGATTTACAATAAGAAATAGAGCCATTAACAAGAACACAGTATTCTTCTTGTTACTGTTTCAGACAGTATGAAATTCCATAATCGTCCCATCAGAAAAAGCCTCATTTACTTTTCAATAATGAATTATTGAATAGAAATTCTCATGCTTTATTTCACATGTAGCAATGGGAATGCCTCATTTACTGTATTACTTTGATCTATATTTTTTATTATTTGAAAGACAGATTCCAATTCCTTTTTTTGTGTGTGGGTTTTTGTCGTTGTTTATTTTTAATGGGGTCAGTGTTCAGATCGCCATCTGATACCCATAGGCCTAAATCTGTGTTACTATGCTAAGCCCAGTACAGAAAAAGACCCGGGGAGGTGAAAACTTCTCAGTCTTCTTCTATATTTCTGTATTTCTAGACCTATTTTAAGTCTGAACATTTCTTACTGTCTATAACTACAATATTGGTAGAGTGTAGATACAGGATTTTTTTTATTCAGTATCATATCAACATTTATTATCATCTCTTCAGTACAGGCTTTCTCCTTACATATAATACTAAGGGAAGGTGATATGTATTATGAAGAAATCTTTTAGGCAAAGAAATGGATACGTCAGAGTACAGCAGATTAAAGGTACATGATAAAAACTGTCCATATGCATATATATCATTAATATCTACAGGAAATACAAATGCATGTTAAAAAACAGTAAGAGTATCACTAAATCCTACATTGTACCTATAAATTGCATCCTAGTCCAGTAATTTAATCGATTTTCCTACCCTTTTCTATTTTCTTCTAATAATAAAAAACTCAAGGTATTTGTAATTGTCTGCAACAGGTCCATGTTGTCCACCTTGCTCAAAAGAATTATCCTGATGCACATCAAGTGTTGGCCTTAATTTCTGCATTGTAGCAGGGTTGAAAAATTCATCTGTCATCCTAATCCATCAAGTCCATCTATTCACAGTAACTTTGAATGTATTATCTAATCATTAAACCAATAAAAACGGTGAAGTGACATTCTGCACTTACTTGAACCTGAAGTAAAACTGCTGCTATCATTGGGCTTGTGCAGTAGTGGTGTCCTGTCATCTGAGCTATAGGGGCCTCCAGAGGCAGAGCACTTGGTGGCTGTGTTTTAAGGAGACATCTTTTTTCTTCCTTTTGGACAGACAGAAGATTGTGTTACCTTAAAGTTAAGGGAAACATTCAAAGTAAATAGACATAGGAGGTTTTTTGAACTGGTGACCAGTTCCTCTGCATCACGTTCTGGCATTGCAGAGTCTACTAAGAGCTGCTGCTGTGGTTGACACTGGTATTACCTGGCAGAAAGGAAGGAGACAGATTTTAATTAGCTGTGTCTATTCCCAGGGTGGAAATGCCCTGCATGTCATCCAGCAGTAGGAAGATAATGTGTTTTAACAATAATCTTTAGGATATTGTTAAGAAGTATAAATTAAATATATTCTGGATACGCTGCACATTTCGATAAGGAAATTAACTCTGGCATTATTTGGTAGGAAGCCTTAGCTCACTCTAGAGAAGAGGATATAAAGCCACAGTATGACATTGTTAAATAAATTTAGTATTCAAGTTAGGTACTACATTTCCTATAATAAATATGAAGACTTGGAAAAAAACTACATTGTACTTACTTAAAAATATAATTTCAAACTCCTTTTAAGCTTATCCAGGGTTGAAGCAGAAAGGAATCTCTGAGACACATATAATTTAACTCGTGTTTACATTCTTCCTTGAAAAAATATTAAAACAATGCTTGAATAGTCATTTTTAATGAAACACAGCATCTCTGAGCGTTAAATGCTCATCATAAGCCTTGCCATAAGTGCAAGAAGTGCATCTTAAGACTATCATGCCTCATTACTGCATATTTTCAAGATATCATTATTAAGGCAAATAGCTTTTAGTGCCAGCTAACAGTCACACTATTGATTTACATGTGTAAGCAACTATCTTACATTTTTCTATCTTCCCATACTTCTTTCTCACTGTGTGACAATACACTAGGCAGGAGGGCTCAGTTTTTAATAGGGTTTAATGTCTCCCATCCTTGCAATTTCGTAAGCTGATTTAAAAATGATGAGGGACTTGGCTACCTTCTGTCATGCCCTGAGGCACTTACATGTAAAATACCACTGATTTTTTCTATTAGAGTTGCCAATCATTTAGCATATGTACAAAAAACATGCTGAAAGGTGAGTTTCTAATGTGCAAGCCAGCTGTGAGGTAACAATACGAGTAATTTTCCACTTTTCTGCCCAAATTTTGGCAGGGAGGGAAGGAATTTCTGGCAGATGGATGATACTTACGCAGATCAAACCCTGCAAGAGAGAACAAACCTCAAAAAATCTTCACATCTATATGTCCCAGGCTCTTCAGGATGATCCGGGATGTATACTGAAAAGCACAAGAAGCAAAGCTATATTCCTGGCTTTTTATTGAATTTTGCATGGTGCTTTCTTATATACAAATGGTAAATTTAATGACTATAGCTTTCTTGCAACTTGAAGGCCTTTACTTGGCTGAAAACTGTGCAGAAGTTGCAAATTATCTGGGGTAAAAAGGGCATCCCTGAGCCGGATAGAAAAGTTGTGCCAATGATCTATCTTCTCCTTGGTACCTCCTGTGGGTAGGAGCGATGCTCAAGCTCATGAAACATTTGAAATATCTTCACCGACATTTTCACTTCACTTATTCACTTCAGGACAGTCAAAATTTACTTGTGGCACATCTGAATTTAAACAAAGACCAAATTATGTCAACTTTCAAACCTTTTCTTGCTCTTCAAGATACTTGCAACTCTATACCAAAGTGTTCCATATCCTTTTGTCTGTCTTAAATAAAGCTTAGAGAGCTAGGAGTCATTTTCCCACTCTAACACCTAAAAAATTGAAAAGATTTAAGAACCACAACTATACAAAGGACATGAGAAAGATCATAAGGAAAGCTCTGGTTTCTCTGACTTCAACCATGCAGCTCTCCCAGAAGCCTGTTGAATATCATTGCACGCAAATAGTGCAACATCATACTATCATCTTCTTTGTCTCATCTACGAAGGATGTAACAGAGTAATACAAGAGCAAACTTGTCTTTTTCTAGGTAATATAATATAAAGTGCATCGCCTAAGTGAAGCCAAAGTTACAAAGAAAAACAAAAAGAGCTGAACCTCAATGAGCATTAAATAAGTCTCTTGGTCAACCAGAGCCCCTCAACTGAACGTAAAGGGAGGCTCAACAACCAAGTTCAGACAGCCAGGTATTTTTTCAGTGTGGTCTGCACGCTACAGTGTGTCTCAGGCTCCTGATTTTCCCGATCAGGAATCTGTCTGGGAAAGGCAAAGTACAGTTTGAGTCAGCTCGGGCCTGGTTTTATTTCCCCTGCTTAACCAGAGCAGAGAGAGCAGAAGCAAATGGGTGGTGGCAGGAACCATGGCCTGACTGGCGTAGATGAGGCCAGTACTTGTCACAGGCAAACACCATCCCTCTAGTTAGTATATTACAAAAATATTTCTGTAAAGCATAATATTATAAAGACATGATTCAACTTGTCAGCTATAGAAAATTATGAGAAATAGTAAATTCTAAGAATATTTTTCATGACAATTTTATCTCAGCAAATTTTCCGGTTAGAAAAATGTAAGGACCAAACCACAAATATTTTATAAGTAGACTGCGAAAGCTTCAGATGTCTCTATACCACTATGTAGGCAGGCACATTTAAAAAAGATCAGACAGAGATCTCTTTCATTAAACTTCAGTCTCTGTTATCTTGTCAATCTCATCTCCAGCAAGAAATCCTTTCAGGTTTTCAAAGTCAGTAACTGAAGTGAGAGTAAGGAAATTCCCTCGCCTAATCCTGGAGTGCCCTGGAAAAGAAGCCATAGTAAGTGATGCTATTCCTTTTCTTTTGCTTATCGTAAACTCGGCAAAAGGATGAACTGCATTTTCAAGTAGCTTGAGAGAAAAAGAAAAAATTTAAGCGGATATGTTCTGATTAGTGATGCAGATAGAATTGCATCATAGTTTTAGTATTCAAGATTGGCAATGATAGTAAAACATCAGACACCTCAAGTAACGTAGGTACTCTAGCCTCTGTGCTTCTCCCTCCTCTCAGTTATGGAAGAAATTGGTGTTTATTGTGTTTACTAGCACCCTTCTGACAGATACAAATATTATTAAAATGCTGTTGTTAAATCAGTATTGCATTATTACATTAAACAATTCACCAGGTTCACCCCTCAGAAAATAAGCACTGCTCCACAGCGATGGCTGTAGACCATTCACGATGGCATCTGTGAGACACTTCCAAGAAATCAGAACACTCCTGAGCAGCGGACTTCATTGTTTTTCTGAAGACAAGTTAGATGATGTGTTGGCAGATAGCTCTCTGTTGCCTCAAGGACTCAGATCTCTATTCCAGCCACGAAGCAAATTGAATGCAATGCCCTTAGTAATTGAACTCTTCACACTGTAGATTCAGTAATGAACAGAAGTGAGTGTTTGTTTGCCTTAGAGTAATAACGAGCAAACTTGTAAATGCCTAGGTCTGGATCACTTGCAACTACACAGAAAACTCACCAAGTCTTGTACAAAATAATTGCTCAGTGGCAAAATAGTACTCATTTATTTCTTATGACCACTGATATCTGTTGGTATGCATCATCATAGTGCTGCAAATGAAAAGCTTTCTTGTTGCCTTCTTCTTAGGCAAGAAATGAAGTGGTGTTATTCACATTTTACAAGAGAGAAGCTTAACTAAACAGAAAGTGTCTTCCCTTAAGATCAGAGAGAAATCAGTCTCAGCTGGTGAGCAATTAGCTGAGTCCACTAAAAGAATTTGCATCTTAGGTGGCTCGAACTACATTATGAAGAACAAAGACTAAGCAACGTAGTCGTTGCCACGGAAAGAAAAAGCATCTCCGAAGAGTGAGTCAT
The DNA here is from genome assembly GCA_032275445.1 of Crypturellus soui. Lineage (NCBI taxonomy): Eukaryota > Metazoa > Chordata > Aves > Tinamiformes > Tinamidae > Crypturellus > Crypturellus soui. The sequence goes on from JAUBNY010001160.1 coordinate 332,995, forward strand.
CACACAGGGAAATCTGCAGCAAAGTTGTATTTTAGCAAGGGCAAGGCCAAAGGCTAACTACTAGACTGTTACAGAAAACACATAATAAAATTGAAGGTTACATAAAACTTACAGGGTTTCAAAAATAAGTAGATCAAGTATGATTCACATCACAGGTTTTAGATTCCTATGGCTACCTTGGGATCAGGCTTAAAGTGAAATAGATATGATTTATGGTTTTATGTTGAAACCATGTGAAACTCGCACTTTTATATGATATTAATGTGAAAGCCAGCTTTAAATATTTCAAAATTCTAAAGACATTTGAAACTCCAGACTCTGATCAAAACTCAGGACAGATAAAACCGCTAAATTTGAGACCAGAAAGGAGTATGGAGGATTCACAGAAAAGGAGATATAGGAGGTCCTGCATGACAAAACATATCTGAGCTTAACAGGTGTCTACTTAAAATACAAACTTACGCATTTGGTTTTAATGTTATTTGCTTAAGTAAATATTGAAAGTGGCAGAAAGGAAAAGTAGTGAGAGGACCAATCATGAAAATGTGGTGCAAGACTGAAAGTTAATAGTCAGAATCCATCCGCAGTCACAGATTGCGAAGTATACTTCTCCCAAACACTTAAAAAAAAAGGTAGCTTTTGCAAATTTGCAGATCTTAGTAGAGACACATCTTCAAAGTGAGGGAAAACATTCTTATGAAAAATAAAGCAAAACAAAAATGGTTCTTTACAAAATATAGTTACATAATTACTCAAAGAAACATCTGGTGCATAGACTAACAGAGGGAACTTTAATTGTACTAAATGATAATTATTCATAAAGTTCATCTTTCCTCATGTCTTGTAGCATGAAAGCTAAGGATTGGTACCCAACAATTCTTGATTTGAGCCCAGTCTATATTCTTTAAATAAGTGTATGTTCTCAACCAAGTTGTTCCGTAAGGCTGATCTACCACTACTATTTTTTGCTGCTCATTGTTTTTGTGTCATTGGCAAATTTTACTAGCAATAATTTTATATTACTTATAAGGTATTTGTAATACCTATTACTCATGAGGCTGAATTACGCTGAAGCAAGTATATTTCAGTAGAAGATTTGCTATAAACAATCCCAGAGAAAAAAGTTTTCTTACTGGAGATAACAATTGGTAATCTAATAGTTAACCATTCTTAACCTATTTATATTCAGGTATACTAAGTCTGAATTGTTTAAAATGTGTTGTTTGTGATGCTTTTAGATGGTTTAGTCAATCAAATATACGTGCTTTGCACTTCATTATTCTGAGCAATGCGTAAATTTGTAATTAGATGGTCACCTGCACAGAGGCAGCTGACATTTTTATTCTCCCATAAAATTGTAATATGAATGGTAATAAACAGTTTAACCAGAAAACCTATTACTACATTTAAACTGATTTATGTCCTTTTACTACTGTGTTTTTAGAGCTCTCTTTAAATTTTACTGTTTAAAGTATTCCTCAATACTAGAGGTTAATTCACCTAATAAGGAAAAAATAGCATGTGAAGTAGAATGTATATTCAAATATCAGTTTTATTACAGAAATGCTTCATCTCCTCATCTTTGGAATTAAAAATTTCCAGCTAAAAATTACAATTAAATACCACTTATTTCCTAGACACAGAGGATGATTCTCGGAATGAGAAGAAATTCCATTCATACTCAGTACTCCACCCGAACTCCATTTGTACAGTTTGTAATGTATACAAACTCCTTTTGTAACTAATACTTTGCATGGTGCAGTAATACCTAGAGCTTTCTAAACTGCCCCAAACCCTGAAGTTTGTATAGTCACTGCCAGCTTCTCCACGAGGAACGTGCAAGCATCAAAGGTGAACCCTCAAACGGATCCAACATCGCCTGAGCAGGCAGGAGACTGGGAAGGGCCATTTAATATCGCCTCTTTCCATTCCAGCTGAAGAACGAGAATAAACTGTGTCTGCTGAGCCAAGGATCTTGTTTCCGTCCAACATTTCAATTGCATTTTGCTTGCTTGTATATTCCTTGCA
>JAUBNY010001160.1:342067-353299 GCA_032275445.1 Crypturellus soui
AGAAGTCACAGTTAGCCACGTAGGCTGATGTAACTTTGCTTGTAATGCTCTCAGACAAGGGCTGGTGTATTAGTTATGAAAATAAGAATGTATAGGCAAGCACTCACTAGGGTTAACTAATGGATCCTCTAACAAAGTCACACAGTTGAGAGGAGTGTAAGTTACTGAAGCCTCGAGGCTTTCTTTATTGCACTGATACGGTGCAATTACTTTTGTGTTTGTTTTGATTGAATTCACTGCTTGCCTTGCTCTGGAAAAGACAACAGTCCCCGAGCGTGGTCCTACACGGAGCTGCGCGCTCCCCGCACGTTTCTATGGCACAAAAGCCAGATTTGCCTGGGAGTGATGTGAAATGCAGCCTCCCTGTGCTGCATCATAAAATGATGTGACTCCGCAGAGAGATACCGGGGTATTTTTCTGGAAATACAAGTAAACTTCATAGGCACCAAAGAAACCCCTAGAAGCTAAATGAAGTCAGTCTTTGTATTAAACAAAACAATCATTCCCTTGAGGGCCTGAGGTGAGGTTTGGTTTCTGGAGAGGCTGGGAAATGTAATAGTTTATAGTGAGTGGAAGTACTGCAGAAGGCTGACAGGAGCCTCTTGTCCTGTGAACACAGCGTTTCCCCTTGTTTCACCGTTTCCCTGCACGAACGGAGATCCCATTTCATCACTTGCTAAGAGAACATCTTTTAAGATCCACCAATTGTCTCTACCTTCCCATTTCAGAAAGGGCCTCCACAAGGGGAGGATGGCTGCTGCTCTATTTTTGTATTCTCTGTTACATGCTGTATTTCTTTCAGAAGTCCTACATTGTAAACCACTTATGAAACCACAAACTAAATCACTGCCCAACTGGGTTGACATTTTGTACTGTTAAGAATTACTCCTGTAAGTGTACTTCAGTGGGCAATGAGCCCATATTGGGAAAACACATAGGAAACCAGCCCTAGGAATACAATTAAAACGTTAAAATCTCTCCTTCTTTTAAGGGATAGAGGGAATGAATTAAAAAGCTAGTTATGAAAGAGAAAAAGAATAAAATCTCCAGGTAAATATTATACTTTAGAATTTGGTCTATTTTATCCATTACCTTCTATTTTTCTAAACTCAACAGAACTCGAATATAAATGGAAGTTGCAAAAGGGCTCAAGCAAAGCTGAGTACCAATTCACAGTAGTTTCAGTTCATGAAGAAAACAAACAAAAAAGGCTCCTGGTGAGAAGAGACCTTCCCGGGCTAGCAGAGAGCTCCACTTACTGGCAGACGCAGGGTCTGAGTTATTGTTTCCCACTTAATTACCGAGTCGAAAGTAAGCAATGACAAGTCAATTGCCCAGAGGATCAGCCCAGAATAAAGGAATTCCATGGTTTGAAAGTGTCTGTAGACAGCTCACATCCTTTCAGATATACTTCCTGCGTTGAAATTAGATTTCTATCATGAAGAAGGAGATGGAGGAAGCCAAAAGTGGCACTTTAAGCAAAGTGCTGGAGCAGAGAGCACACAGATGCAAAGCCCACCAGGGCCTCCCGACCGCTCTGGGTAGTTTTTGGCTCACCTCCAGTGTGAAAGTTAAGGTAAAATTTTCACACCTTAAATACAACTTGTGAACACCAGATTAGTCAGCTCTGATTTATCAACATCTCGTGGTCAAAGAATCTGTCTAGATTATGCATGATCTGTCCAGGCTTGGCAATTCCAGCATATGGACACAGGTTACAGAACTCATTCTCATGCAGCTTAATGCTGCATAAAAGTAGGCTGCTCTTGGTAAATTGTCTTTATGAGCATGCTCCCACGTCTTTATCTTTCATCATAACATTATTCTTTTCACCTTTACAGCAAAGCTGAATATGGTCTGTAATTTTACCTGACACTTCTTCAAAAGCACATAATCAGTATTCACTCGTGTGGATGAAATTGCATTTCATGGTATACAACAGGATATTTTGCATGTAATTAATGATCAAATACAATTTTGGTTTGTGACAGAAATGAGTATAAAAGTATACCACCCTTCACATTCATTTCATTAAAAAATTAAAATTGATTTTCTAATGCCTAGAAGGATCTTGTGGAATAGTATGGTATTGCAGGACTCTAACGGGAATGAGATATGAACAAAAAATTTTTAGAAGACACAGGACAGGAATTTGAGATGAATTAAGAATATTTTAAGATACACTCAATATATATTTATATATGTGTGTGTATATATATGTAAAATTAACTCAAACTTCATGAGAGTGTATATATCAGAAGCAGCAAAATTTACGTAAAGAATTTTACCAAGATCACTATGAAAACATTGTGCTTTTTGAATTAGCTACCTAAATTGATTTGATTTTTTGTGGCAATGTTTTTCAATTACTGAAGAACAGACTGTGGAACATACCTGGTACTTTATACACGGTATTCACAGTTCACCATTTCAGAGGGGCTGCTGCTAAATCAGCATGATTTCTGTGCTTTCAATCAACGTGCACACCCCAATAAGCAGACGTCCTGAATGAGGATGTGGAAATTTTCTCATATAAACTGTGTTCGACTGTTGTGAGCTTAACCATAACTTAGGTGGGCTCCTAAGTTTGGGATTTGGTTACTGCATTAATGCCAGAGGCAATGTAGATAGTTTTGAAAGGTCACTTAATTTCTTCTCTGTGTCAGGAATTGTTTCTTTCTTATCAAACTATTAATACTTTGACTAATTGGGTGCAGATTGCAATGGTCATGGCCTCTCTTGTCTTTTACAGTTAAGATTTGCCTTTTCAGACATTTGCAGGAGTAACGACACTAGACTTGAAATCAGGATTAGGCCCAACACAGGCATTTGCTGAAAAGCACACACAGATGGGAAAGTAATAGTATCCTCTGTCTGTCCTGCTGAACTGGCTCCTTGGCAATGCTATTGCAAACGGAAACCTATCCTGGTGCCTCAGTCTGCACCTCACAGAAAACACTCTTTTTCTAAAAACACTCCTCTAGGACACATGCATATAGCATTCATTTAAAACTTTGAATTAATGAACACTGAAATTCCTCCTTTATTACTTATTTCTCACTCTGAATTCTTTTAAGGAGTTAGAAGTTCATTAATTACATGGCATTCACCTCCCAACCAAAGCATGCTGGCAGGGTGGTAAGCAGCAACATGAGATGGATCAGCTTCCTTGACAGAAAACTGAAAGACAATTTGAAGCCTTTTTCACTACTGAACATTACACAAATGGCCTCTAGAGGGATCCAGGTTATTGCTTTTCTTCTAAAATCTCTTAACCTATATATATGTGTGTGTATATACATATGTATGTAGGTATTACTTGCTGGTAATGAATCTTTCATCTGGAAACAACAGTGCAAACAGTTTACATCAATGGATGGTAGAACTGTAGAACATGACCAGGAACAAACTTTTTGAAAATCCAAGAAATATGAAATCTGGAGAACAAGGTAGAAGTTCAGCCTCAAATAAATCAATTTACATCAGGCTGAATGATACAATACAATACAAAACCAAAAAAAAGTGGCCCAACAAAAAAAAAAAAAAGTCTGTATTCTGGATATTATATATTCTGTTTTGGTCAAGAAATGGATTTCTAGGATTAGATGAAGTTTTACAGGTAGCTTCAAGCCAGCTTCAAAATTCAGTCTAGCAAGACTGTGGTCAAATTTTACTGAAGATGCACTTAACATGCAGCCAAATGTGATTGTGACTGCAGATATGTATGTCTGTGTATGCAGAGACGCGAAAGGAAATCTTAAACATGCTCTAACTTTGGAGTTACACCTTCGTGTTCACGTGCTGTTTTCGTGCAAAAACAGCATTATCACTTTCAGGGACATTTTGATTTGTGCTCCGCCTCCCCTAAAAAAAAATGTGAAAATAGTCAATTTTGTCATCTGCTTGACTGGAGTTTTTGAGACTTGAGCGAACTGAGTCAGAGAGAAAAAGGAGGCAGAAGGCTTATACCAAGGTGTCCTTGATACCCACCCTGATATGGGAGCAGCAGGTCACAGTCCCACCATTAGGGATGGTTTCCTGAGACTGAACCCCATGAGCAGATTTTCTTTCTAGTTTTTTTGTATATTTCCTTTCCAGTTTACAAAACACCACATTCTGCCAAGCAGAATACTTCCAGTGAATCTTGTTCCTTCTGTCAGGAGGCTGATGGATGTTCTCCTAGTACAAACGCTGACAGCATACCAAGACCCAGCACCAGTGCTGTGGTATGGGCATTTGGCTAGAGCTGAGGCAATGTCACTTCATACAACTCTGAACAGAGCATCAGAGCCACAAAGATATTTACTGCTTGCGATGTGCCTTATTCTGGATCCATAACATGTACACACATCATCTGCTTCTCCCTAACAAGAATTTTGTGAAGATAATTCATTAGAATCTGGAATGCGCTTAGATAAGTGACTAGACCACAAGCTCAGGTACAGTAACTCAACAAATTAAAATAGCCAATAGACAAAATGACAGACATAATTATTTGCAATGAAACAAATGAGAGTTTTTGTCTCTAGTCTGAAAGCGAGCTTGTGTGGTTTAAGATTTCTGATGCTTCCTTTTCTTTCTTTTTTTTAAATTTCAGATTGCAATGAAAAGGAAAAACATTTAATTAAAAATGTCACTGTAAACTAGGCAATGCCTTATGTTTTTTTACGTGCTTTGTATAATATTAGAAAAGCTAAACACTTAAACTCTGTCCTCAGGGTAAAATAAAAACAAACAACTATAAATTGGAGTCTAAACAACCATTTCTCATTATACCACACATGTTGCTAGATGAATTACTTGACTATACTTCATACAGTTTAATAATCTAGACAATGGCACCAATTTTAAAACTATAAGACTTCAAATAATATGAAATATTTTTCTATGCAAGATTGAAGTAATATGACCCCTTTCTACAACAAAAATATATCACACTGTCCAGCAAACATATCCTGTTTCTCTCTAGCTGGAGTTCAAACCTCTATAGTGAAGGTATCCAGGGAGATTATTCTCAGAGGTCTGGTATATTTGTCCAAAAAAGTGTGGAGAAGGAACCCTCGGATATTAAAAGCAGAAGCTGCTACCCTCTTTCACGTCAGTTTGAGTTCATTACATGTTTGCATTGAAAGAGAGTACATACACCTTTCACAAGACACCATGAAACATTTTGCACATTTGATGCCACTAGTGCAGGGGTTTACCTTGAAGTGAGACTGTGAAACTTCTGTCACACTACGGTTTAAACTATTTTCATTTCAGAGGTCCTGAAGATCACTTGAGCCTGTTGTATCCTATTAGCTTCAGCAGGCTGTATCTTACATCCCAGGTGTGCTGAAATGCTAGATTTCTCTTTTCATCAATTAGAGCACAAATCATCTTGGCCAGAGCAAAGAAAGGACACCAGACCATTCCTGTTTAACAAAATAACAACAAACTAAGGGAAGAGACCATTATTTTAGTAAATACTCCAAACTGGAAAACACATTTATGAAAAGAGATCAACAGAAAATTAATGCACTGCAAATAAAACAATTAAAATAACCATGGCGTTAAAGAGTCAAAAGAGGCACCCGAGCAGAACACAAAAGCATTCTTCTCCAACTTACAGAAGGTTTAAGGCAATTTTCAGCAGCATGCATAAGGATCATATATTTTCCTAATTAAACTCTAAGGCCTTTAAAAGGCAGGACTGTCTGCAGCTTGTATTGTGCAATGTTAACAATATTTCCACCAGATTCTTTTAAGAGCAGAAAACATTTTCTTGAAAATTGTAGCCATTTCAAACTACAGCCATATTTTTAAGTAAAACCAAAATACTCATTCACTAGTCTCATCTCATTAACTGTTTTATTAAACCCAACCATTTTGTCTTCTATTTCCGTTTAGTAATGAAAATATTGTTTCGAATAAGCCCAAAATATCTATCACTAATTTTTACCTCAGCTTTTAAAATCACTACAGAGACAGTCTGAACTACTCACACTATTTTAGCTTTCATCATTTTTTATCCTTAGAGATCTTCAGTCAATTTTTATTAATAGGTGAAGCTTCTTATACCTCTTGCTGACTTATTACTTAGGTATTTTTCATATCCATTTCACCTCTGCTTCAGATCTTTGCTTTTCAGATTCTAGAATGATATTTTGAAATAAACTGTTGGGTCTTTCATTTTAATATAGTATTCAAAATGCACTGTTACGCAGATTAAAACAGAACAAAGTAGAAGAAGTGACCCACACACGGAGGGTCTGAGTGAGAGACAAAAAGCCAGAGGCAAATCTCATCAGCATCAACACTGCTCAGTAGTGGCTTGTCTCAGAACAAGCAACTGCTAAATATTTGCATTTAAATTCAGGAGCCTGAGTCTAATAAACTATTTACTACAGTTTTTAAATGATTGCACAAGTACTTTTACTGGTTTGCCAGGAAGATATTTCTATTTCCTGCACTCCGGATGGGCTGTAAAGAAGCATTAGACTTTCAAGCTGCACAGATCACACAGCTGTTTGTTTCTAATTATTAAGTTATAAAAAGTGGATGGAACATATTAAGCCTTGAAACCAGCTGAAATGTTTTCTTTCCTAATAGAGAAGACATAGTTAGACTGCGAGCAGTGGAGATTTCATTCTCCTCTCCACTGAGCAAAGCAGAAAAGTTTTCTGTGAAATTTTATATGCTGGTATTCTTTGTTGCTTTCTGTAGTTTTCACAAGCTACTATAAAGAAGAATTATTTTCAAACAGAATTGTTTATATAGGTGTATTTTTAGCTCTGGCACAGATGAATACATAGCCGAGATTACAGCTGAGGTCATTCCACTGATATGAATTCTTGTCAGATGGCAAAGCATCAAGGAAAAAGAAAGTACAAACACAACCAATGGGATTTGTTTTGATAGGTACATGTATTTTCAATAACAGAAGACACGATGTTGTAAGTGTAGGAGTAGCACTGGAAAAAGACTTACCTAGGTTCTTGTTCCTAGTAGCGAACAGGATCACTCTAAATGCTGTTGTTTCTAATTCTTCCATTAGACCATTAGCTCCATTCCAGTTGAATCTGCTGTGGCTTCTCTTTTTTCGAACATAGTGCTTTTGTTTTAAAGAGGGTATCTGAACTCCTCCTTCAGGTGATAATGACTTACTTTCAGAATTTATTACACTTTTATTGTCTTCTAGAGTTACATCATGTAACCCCCCTTTTGAAGCACTACCTTGTAACCAAACTTAATGAAACTATTAAGGATACTTAAAAATTGTCCAGTTCATGCTGCCCTAAAAATACTGTTGCTTGGGCATACTCAAAAATAAACAGAACATTCTTAATTAACTTATGCAAAAGAAGTCCCTCCTACGCATATCCTCCCAAACTCTGTTTACAGTTATGAAATTGTCATCCTAAGGCAAGAAAACTAAACTGTTTTCATGCTTCCACTATGCAGACTTAAAGTAATGATTTTGCACTTGGATGTTTTCATTCATTGTCTTAAAGGCTTGCCCAAGATTCTGATTGTTTACCAGAATCCAATACAGTATCTTAGAATTTAAGGCCATTAACTGTCTAAAAAGACAACGCTAATTACTTTGTTGAGTAACATATGTTTGTAACCTTACCGAATTTTGAATACAGCTTACAATTCCCCCAGAAAATGAACTATTTTAAGCAATCACACTGATTGTTTCTACTTATATATTGAGCATGCAGCAAATTCATCTTAGTCGTAAGGTAGATTCCTACAAATTTTACTTGCATGAATATTTAGAACAAAACCTATTTGTCTATTCTAGATAAAACCAAACGATTTTGCTTTTCAAGAAAAGTAAGTCATAGGAGATACTGAAAACGCAGAAATGAGACAGCTTTGAAAATATCTTTGCTATACCTAGAAGACCTTCCAAAATGTGTCTGGTTATGTAATGCAATGTACTGCAAATCAGACTGGTCAAAAGCCTCAATAAATTTTTCAGAAATTGTTATATGTTTCATCAATCTTACTGTCATAGTAAAAGTAATGCAAGTATACAGTGATTATAGCTTATAGGGTAATTTATGCTGTCTCTGGGTTGATCAGCCGCAAACAGCAGAGAGGATTGGTAAGCCACGGAAGTCACATTTCTGCACTGGAAATGGGTACAGTTGCCACTGTTATAACCAAAGAACTATGAGAAACCAGATGTATTTCATTCATAAACAGGATTTTTGGCAAAGTCTAAACACTTTTTTCATTCAAGAAAATAAGAAAAATTTTGGTTGTATTTAGAGAATTTACTGGATTTCAGAGATGATATGGGGTAAGTATGCTTATAAAAAGAGGCTTAGATGCAGCCTCTTTTTAAAAGGCCTGTTTTATATTCTTTATTTACATTACTAAGCAATCTGATCCTCTAAGAGGATCAAAAACCCACTTATGTTAAGGGCAGGTGTGAAATAACTATGTATTTCTTAGCCTTTAGTAAATGATAGAAATCAAGTTTAATATATAAAGATCAGAAAAAAAGAAAAAGAAGATAAGCATTATAAAGATATTTTTGTTTGATAGTCTACTTTGCTTCTCTGTGATGCAATGATTTTCCATGGAAATAATATTCCTGAAAAAAAATGTATCTGTAGCATTGCATTTGATCAGCTTGACTGTAGCAGCATTACAGATGAAGGCTAATCAATATCAAATTACCTTGAATGAAGCCAAGACTAAAGCACAGTTAGACCACTGCATTTTGATCACGGTAAAGACATAGTTTGCAAGTACAAATCAATTGCCTTTTTCGTCTGTTACCTCATTGTTGAGCTCGCACTTGGTCTGAAATGTGGCTTCAAATTCTGATTTGCTGTTTAGGAAAAGAAGTAAAAATCATTCATCCCCTTCATCATCACCATATGAGCATTGCACATACAAAGTGATATGCTTTTGATAAATAGCCTTTATCCTTATCCGACTTATTTATTAAAGCAGTTCTGACTGGTTTACATTTAGACCATAAAGAGCCTTGGATCTCAGACTGGCAAATCAAACAGGTTGGAAGATTCAGCCCTTACTCTAATCTTGAGCTGCTCCAGTTTAGGTTAACTCCCCTCATCCTCCTTTTTTTTTCTTTTTTTTTGGACTGCATTGGACAAATTATTGTAAACACATTTTTGGCATCAGTAATTGACATTAAAAAGTTCATATGCTTAATGTTTACATGCAACCTCTATGTGGCAAATCTTAGTCCAAACCCTGCCTATACGGAGATGTCAGTGTGTGCTGGAAAGCAGCTGGCTTGAGCACGCTGATCCAAGCCACACGACGTTGCATAGCCCTGTGCACGCACATCTGGGAGGCAGGTCCAGGCCGCAGGAGTGGGAGCTTCCTCAGCCACGATGCTGAGGAACATTCCAGGCTAAATTTTTCTTAAGCATTCAGTGCTTTGTTAAAGTTTCAGAGTTTGAGTGTTCTGTTTTGCAGGACTAAGTCTATCATAGATGCATCTAATTATCTTGATTTAGGCTCAGCTATATTTCTAAATAAGGCCTAGCAAGCTTTTACTGAGAGAAGAAATAAAATGGGAGATATTTCTAGTGACTTACCTTTTACACTTACAGTAATATGGTTATTTACTTCATAAGTAACCAGTGCTGTCATATCCAAGCCTGATATGTTTATGGTGAAACAAACTTACTGATAGAAGCACAGGTAATGCAGTCATGTCTTCAATTAAAAGGGAAACAAATTCAAGTTATTCAGAAGAGGGTCTTCCAAACTTGAGATTACATCTAGAATGGAAATGGAAATATTACTTGTAATAAGTCTCCATAAGTTATTTCACTTTCTAAGAAAAAAAAAAAATCACTTTCAGAATTACTGAAAAAAAGCTATTCTTTGCTTTTGTATTTCCATCTCCTTTTTAGCTTCCTCTTATCTGCTGAAAATTTTAGTTATGCATTTTAATTAGATACAGTTCAGGTTCTTCTTTGCTTACAAATGATATCATTCAGAACATGTAACATTCAGTCTGCCTGGGTATATGCTTTTTTTTTTTTTGGTATCTCTCCTTGTACTTTGGAAATGACACAACTCTATTTAGTTCACCCACTTGCAAGAACATTTCATGTGACTTCCTTTTATTATGCTATTCATTACAAAACAGTCAGAAGTCTCACCTGACAGTTTCTTCTTGAAAGAAACTTTCCCCAAGCAATTTTCTTTCTTAGATCAAAGCAGTTCTGAAAGATTTTTAACTACAGTTTCCAGCAGTTTTTTAATTCTCCTCATGCTCCCTCTGGTAAGAATACAGGTCATGAAAGCCTTAGAGTTTATCACAACTTTATTACAGACTTCAACCTTCTTAAATGACTTTTGTTTTTCCAGAAAAAATTTGGACATCTTCCAGTTGTGGGTTGAAATTCATCCAACAAAACCTTGTTCGCTGGAACATGAAGGATGGGATTTACTCATCCGCAGTTACCTCTCGTAGGACACAGTGGGATAAACTGTTCTCTGGCAGTGCCTGCCTCTCCCTCCGTACTAAGGCTTTAGAAGAGACAGCAGAGAAAACGGTACCTCCAGAAGGTGATTCTTCTCATTTTAAGATTTACACATCTATAGTTGGTGAAATGCGACCAAACTCCTCTGTTTTCCATAACAGTTAGGGCCCAACTGGGGCATCTGCCATTTTGCCAAAGATTTTGTTTGCCAACGACTCCCAACAGAGATGAAAAATTCCAAGATGCTCAGGGCAACAGCCTGCTGTCTCCGATGGGCAGTGCCCGCAGGTCTCTGGGGCCCACTGCCCCTTTCAGTGTGGTGCAACTGTTCCACTCCCAGGCAAACACCAGAAACACGGGTCAAACCACGCTCAAACCTGTTTCATTCCATTTCTGCTTACCCGGGCCTCTGCTTTTCTGTCATTTCTATTTCTTTCACTTTCTCTATACAAGGATAATAAAGGCCCTAGGGGAGGCTGGCCACTGCTTCTGTTTCTTATCAGTGTATTCCAATCCACAGATATAAATAAATAAATAAATAAAAATGTGGGTTGTGATTTGGCAATGTTGTATCCAAAAACTGCTGTTATGATTAAGGTGCCCTCAGACAAGCAAGACTTTCTTATACACAGGTCAAGCTATAAATCAGAAGTTATTGGATGACTCAAAAGCTATACAGAACATAAAATTATCTGGCTGTAGTGTAAAGAATCACAGACAGAGAGAAATTAGGGATAGAAGCTTTATGAAATTGTTTAGTTAAATC
>JAUBNY010001160.1:371118-381950 GCA_032275445.1 Crypturellus soui
GCCAGGTAGTTTTCAATTTTCCAGCCAAAGCAAACAGGCGCAGGCGATAATTGCAGCCTTTTACCACTCCTCTGTTTAAAGGAACTAAGACATTGCTGACCAAAGCTCCTCAGATGTCTCCAGATCCTTTCACAGGCCCAAAAGAGCAATCAGTTCATAGTTGGAGAAATACTTCCCAACTCTAATTTAATCCAGAGTCTGTGTACTCCCTGGGCAGGTTCACATCCCTAGTAGAGAAGCTGGATTCTGCAATACTTCTACAATGTTGGAAATATTATTTAAATAAAAATACATTATTTATGAAAAGAGGGAGAACTATTCATGTGTCCTTTTAAAAATAAACTCCAGGACTTCTGCATTGCTCCAGATAATCATGCATAGCATTTTCCTGGTGAGCAGTAGTGATATTGAGAAAAAAATTCATGATGCTTGATGTCACACTTTATTCTTCATTTTCTGTGGCTGCAAGGAACATCAGAGCATCTCCTTGACCATATATTGCACAAGGGAGACCAAGGAGCATTTTTTCAGCAAATCACCAATCACTTTCAAAGGTTTAGCCCAAGAGTGAGGCCTTTCTAACAAAGTAGTAGACAGGCTAATGTGCTCTTGATGCATTTACTCTGCAGCTGTAAGGAATTTTGAAGGAATTTTGGCTTATTGGGCAATTGGATCACAAGGCATCATAGCAAAGCATCCTTTCTTTCTTATTTTTTTTTTCTGGAATGCCTTCAAAGATTATTATCATAAGGGCTCAACCTATCTCAGATTTTTTTCTGTCTTCCTAGAGCTGCTGAAATTCTATATGGTCTAACTTTTTCAATTTGGCCTTTATTAACTGCTGTATTTTTCCCTCTCAGTAAGAATAAATCACTAGAAGAAGCAATTTGGAAAACTACTTGGACTTGTTTTAACCACCAAACCCAGTGTAATCAGCAGGCCCCGATTCTCCACGTGGAGGGCTTATTTCAGACCAGCATGCCACGTTTAATCAGTTCTACTAATGCTGTGCTGTGCTATGTGCTTTGACAAGAATATGTTGATCACATTACAGAATGATTACCGCTAATGGAGATCTTTTAGACAAGATTAGATTTTGCTTCTGTCCAGATGCCTCAAAGATAGTTATTAGTTTTTGGTGTCATATTTTCATAACATTAATATGATCTGCTTATGGGCTAGCTCATATGCTATAACTGTGGCAATTTATCTGACAGTTAAGCTGTCAGGACCACGCAACATCTAACCCAATGAGCACTGCTGCAAACTGTAGCAAATTAGACACTGCCTGCACAGCCTTAACAGCGCTGTGGTCTGACCAGCGAATATTTTGATGAGCTCCCAACCTCTGAGATTCAGACATTCACATTGGGCGACTCCGTAGCTGCTTACAAGAAATATGGTTACTTTCTGATATTATTACAAGCAGTATATCTGCATATTCTAAAGGAATATCCCTTTTTAGTTTTTATAAATCTGCAAGATGGGATTCACAGCTGTGCCACTGACAGCTAATTAATGGCACTACTATGGGTATATGAAGCCCATTAGTATACCAATAGCAATAATAGTAGCTTATCTATATACATACAGAAAGGATGATAAACTACCTTGTTTTTACAGCATTTTTCTTTTCTTCTTTCAAAGCTACCAGATAATATAGGTGACCAGAGGTATTTTCAGTTTACTAGTTAGGTACAAAAATTTAAAAATGCTGAGAAGTATAAGATTAGTTTTAATATGTTTTGACTGGAGAGCCTTACAATATATTCCAAGCAATACCCTTGCCCTTAAGTTTAATAATACATGCTAATAGGTACTCTGACGCTATGCTTCATCCCTTCTCATAATACGCCTTTAAAAACAATGTCCTTTAGGGTCCAATGGACCATGAAATAGTCTCCGCAAAAATACCAGTTGTGCCAATGCCGAGACAAACATTCATTCTGGCTGTCAGCTCTAAGAACTGTGGAAGAAATGAAGCACATTTATTATGTGCCGATGTATTCCAACTAGATAATCCTTTTCAGTTGTAGGCCCTATAAAGGCAAGTGCAGATTACTGTGGGGGAATAGCACGCAAAAAAGAAATAAAATTTCAGATGGGCCGAAACAGTCGTGCTTCCAATTTCACAGTTGGATGATTTGCTTTATAAATTTCTATTTAAAAGAAAGTTCTACTGGAATGAAGTATGTTAAGTAAACAATCTATAATTTGAAAGAGCAAGTTGGAGATACTTCCCAGAAGCTGCTTCCACTAATGCTACGTTTATTAATTGATGTTGGACTTTTGCTTTGGACTTGGTTTTCCAATTTGCAGGCATTGTCAAGCATTTTCTTAGACACACACTTTTGTTACAATTCTCTACAATTTCTACAATTTCAAGAGTGTGGTCATTTCTGCATATCCATGATAGATCCATGACCCATCTCATCATCTTTGACTGAAATCAACAGGGCCTGAAGATTAGAAACTGGATACTCCTAGCTTTGTATTTGGGTACATTTTTCTGTGCATAAAGATAAGCAGTTGGAGGTAGAAAGCCTAAGGGACCTTTCTTTTTCTTTTCATTATGCAACAAATGGAAAGAGAGACTCTCCACAGAGCTCCTACCTGGCTCCTGGCCACCAGCTTTCGCCCTTGTCCTGCTGACTACATGTCGTCAGGTCTCTTAAACATTGACGGGAAATTAATCAGATGCAAGATGTGCCTGACTGAAAAAGAGAAAAGAAAATTAACAAGTAAAAACACAGTCTATTTTTATGGCCTTCTTAAAACTGATCAGTGCACAAAGCCAGTGTATTGGCAACTATCGAAACACAAGCAGCCTAAAAAGCAGCACAAGGTGCAGGGTAGCAGCCTGAGACCAACCACCCTGGCTGCAGCAGTCCTCTTCCCACCAGGTAAGGCTCTGGCCCATGCAACTAGATAGATAAGGGAACTGGCTATTTCTTCTTTGCCATATTATACTCCAACACTCATGATTATCTCATTTGGCAACAGGCAGAAATAAATCTCAAAAAAAATACTGAGCTGCATTATTAGATTATCTGGTAAGGATGATGATATAAAACATTGTAATATTATCACAGGTAAAACTACTGGCAGAAATGTGAATTTCCTGACTGTACAATTCCATAATTCCATAACACTCACTTGACACCAGCAACCAATGACATACTCTTTAGAAGAATTAGAGGCTCTTATTCTCAAGGATAAATATTTTTCATTTAGATGGAATCAAAGATGGCCCATATTCATTTCAATTTTATTAACAGATTAGGTGGGTGACAGACTGCAATGAAACAAAATGAATCTTTTAATAGGAAATTGCTCTACACTATATCTACTTATCATGGTCTTGGGGTCTTCACTTATAATTTGAGGGTTGGATCTTTGCAGCCAATGCGAAAATTTAGATCAAGCTTTGTTAACTGTGAAGAGTTAGCTATAGCTATGGCAGGAGCTTCATATCATGTGAGTTGTAGCTATTTATTTGGTCTACTTGCTAAACACATCAAGAGTGCCTGCATCCTTGAAAACAGAATATAATTGTTAT
Organism: Crypturellus soui; assembly: GCA_032275445.1. Classification (NCBI taxonomy): domain Eukaryota; kingdom Metazoa; phylum Chordata; class Aves; order Tinamiformes; family Tinamidae; genus Crypturellus; species Crypturellus soui. Next base: position 374,678 of record JAUBNY010001160.1, read on the forward strand.
GTTAGTATGTCACAGCAAAAGAAAACTTGAAAGAATCTGTTTAAAAAAATATTTTCTGCTATCGATGACTATAAAAAAAATTAATAATAGCCTTAAAACACATTCAAATTATTTTGACTAAAGAGCCTAGAATGGAAATTTATGAGAAACTTCAGTTGCGCTAATGGTTTGGATAAACCTACTTAACCAGAAGGTATTTCTGTACTGCATGTTCTCCCATTCAGGAAAACGTACATGATATTTATTTGCTGTGCAGCTCTGCACACGTCAGGAGACACACGCTGCAGGAAGCCACCGGCTTCGCTGACGGTGGCTTGGAAGACTGACAGATGCTCTGCTGTTTCCCTTCTCGCTCACAAAGGAAGACGGTATCGAATATTCCAGGACAGAAAATCCTCAGCAACATTTTTGGACACTTGCCCCTGGAAGCACTGGAAACACTCTATGTTCAAGGCTTTAGTTTGCCTTGATGCATTATTCTGATTTGTTAACGGGGGTATCTTTCAGCCCATATGGAGATAGAGAATTCTAATAATTATTAACCTCGGTTCTTCTGGGAAACTGTATCTCACCGTGGCCAAATCCCCAACGTAAATCAAGATACCCATTTTAAACTTTCTTCAGCAATACACTTGGTGACATAGAAAGAGTTTTCTTAAACAAGTCAAGGAGCTGCAGTTCATTTTAGACTCAGCCCTTTTCAGAGTGCTTCTGGCACACCAAATATCATGGAAGTGGTCCCAGTTTCTTATAAATACTTGGATCCAAGTCCACGGGTGAGCTGAAGCATTCTTAAATGTCTCTGAGGTAGATATCCAACTTTTCTTTATAGACACTGTTAATCTAGTTACTTCTCTTTTGAAGACTTCTTTTGCATATCATTCCCAGATTTACTATATGTTGGAAAATCATTAAAATTTGAAGTGCTCATATTGCCACACAGCTTATAAATTAATTCCACACATTATTTCCATTCTTCAATCCTTCTGCCAAAGTCAGAGCTACATAGGTTGTGCTTGGCTAACATACACACGTACATATTCTATTCAATTCTTTATTTACTTAACACCCCACAGCTTTACTTGATGGTGCGCCTTTCCGAGTACTCTCAAGACATACACAAAGAGATGCACCAGCATAGGTCAACTCACAGATGACTCGACAGGCCTTTACAAAGCTATCGTACTACTTAATATTTCAGATGAACACTTAATTTTTGCAATCTGAGAACAGTTGATTGCTCTGAATTGCAGGTGTGATACCACCATGATTGCAGTGATTAAAATAATTAGGGTTAGAAGAGGCATAATTAAGTCATTAATATACACAGTCTTTGTCACATGCAGAACACGGAGCTTTCTGACAGGGCAACAGATGCAAAAGGAAACACTGCAAAGGCAGCCAGTCAGATGAGAAGCCAGAAGACTGCCCTTTCACGGAATAGTATCACTGGAAAAGCACATTATTTATATAATTTTCAACACAAGTAAATGTTGAGGTAAGTACATAAAAGTTATAATTAATGTGAAGATATTAAATGATAGGTCCAAGATCAGCCACACTTCTTCCTATGTGATAAAATGCCAATTAATTTAGTTCCACTCTACATTGGCATCTTCTGTTTTTTCCTACTTCATAAAACCTACTAAAAATTTACATTATTCAAAAATGGAGTGTTAAAACAGTTTCAAGGGAGTCTGCCAACTCCTTCTATTATAATGATAGAAAAATTGCTTCAGCAGAATTTTTAGAAAATGGAGTTGCAGTCTCCTGCTTCCTAATTAGAGTGTGTAGCTCAATGCTCATTAGTCTGTAATTGGCAAGATTCCACAATTTCTAGGCCATTCATCACTTTCTTACGGGAAACGAGAAGTAAAGGTAAGAGCCTGACCCTAACCCTAGTGAAGAGCAAGCATTTGCACCGGGCTGTGATCAGCTCCTACCACCACAAAGGATGTACACACGTATACATGGAATACTTCATCCACGATGGCTTTAGGTGAGCTTCTTAGGCGGGATATAATAATTGCCAAGGAAGTTTGGAGCAATTTTGGCTCCAGCTTTTAAGACATTTGTTTTTCAAAACTCACAGTGATATGAGATGTAGGTACTGAGAATAAATCAGATGTGGAACAGGAGCCAGAGACACCCTCACTGTGCAACAAGATACTGATATTTAACACCTTGGTGAAAAGAGGTAAGAAAACTTTTTTTTAAATCAGATTCATATGAAGATTATTTTGGAGTATCATTTCTTTTTCTGCCTGCTATTTTGTGAAACAAATTGTAGACTGTGTATTGCCACTGTACCTGTTTAATGAAGTGCATGAACCACTTGTAGGTTTGAACACAGGTACTACAGCTGTAGAGATGCTGCATATTTATAAACTGCATATTGTTCTCCATGAAAATTAAAGATATTTACCATATCTGAAAAGTAGTATTTTTTAAGTAACGGGTCACACAATGGGTTGAAATGGTTTTCCTGTGTTAGATGTCCACGTTGGTATACTTTTGGATATCAACACCTCTGTATTGGTCAAGTCATGATATCGGTTACATCCGCTGATAAATTTTGCAGACAAAATAAAATGTAGACAAAATAAAGCTGGGTCCCAGGGAACCTCCAAGCAGTCCTGTTTCTAAGGGTAGGGCTCACTGTTGAGAGAGCTGCAGCCAGTCCTAGTGCCAGCCCACAGAGATGCACACTCAAGGCCACCACGGCAGTGCTGGGCCAGCAGCACCTGGATGCCACCTGTGCTAGGAGACACGTTGCAAGACTGGCCTCTTCCCTCGGGCTGCACAGAGTCACTTTCCTCGTGCCTGGTGTCCCATAACCTTAAAACGACTTTTCTTCTGGAAGAATTTAAAACCCAAAAGCCAGCATCTCCAATAGGTGTCCGAAATGAGACTGAGAGTATTGCAGATGAAGTGCATATGGTACTTTGTTGCTAGCTATAGGCTTTATAACTGAAAACAGCAGAATTATATGTACACAATATAACACTCAGATGTTCAGGGATAAAACTGGGTTCAGCAACCCTGGTACAGCAACCAGGTTATTTTCTTTCATCTCTGAAAGAGACGCTAAGATGGAAGCAAGGGAAAGGGTGGTTACTTTTACCTAACACACCAGGTCATCTTGCACAGATCTCAAATGGAAATCTGTCTTTTGTCATTTATAGTCGCTTGGTGTTTCAGTACTTGCTAATGAGCAGCTGTGCTTGCATGATTCCTTCATTCTTACGGGCAGTGTATTTGTGGGTTTTAGAGCCATCACTGCCATTTGCTTCCTCAGGGCTGGGTAAGAAGAATACTTGCCTCAATCTGCCCCCCTTAATGTGGAACAAGTCAGGCCACATGACACTGAGCAGAAATAGTACAGTGGATTTAAGCACTTTAAGCTCATCCAAGGAAAGGCTGGCTGTAGTGGTTACACTTTTCCAACAGTCCTTTGTTTCCACTGACCTTGTGCACTAAAGTAAACATGCCCCTAGGGTAAAAGGGGGAAAGATACCAAAAAGCAAAACAAAAATATAGGCTAGCAGCTTAAGAAAAAGCACTCGGCAGACAGAAATGAAAGCCACAACACGCAGTTCAACTCCAGGTTCATCCCTTGAAAACTAAGCCATCAGAGCTGAAGTACAAAAGCCCGACTTTTTAAGAGAACCACAAAATCATCTCCTGCTTTATAAAACTATATAGAACATGTTATTTTCTTTTTCTTTCTTTTTTTCTTTCATATGGGAGTATATGAATCATTGAGGTCTTCTCTTTCAAATAGTTTGTTAGGAAAGTTTTCCAAAAATGCTTCTTTCTCTGTTGATGACAGTTTCCCTACAGGAGCTGAACAAAACAAACCCCAATACTCAGGTGACCCACATTTCCCCTTCATTCAGAGTTTCTAGCAGCCTATAAGGACCTTCCAGAAATTCATCATAACTCATTAGGATCACATCATGGTATTTTTTGAAAAGAATATCAAAAAATAAAAACACTAGCAGCAAAATGATGATATTTTTAAAATAATATGGGACCACATACCTAGAGATGCTACGGTGCCATCTCCTCTCAGAGTACCTACTGAATAGGAGAACAAGGTTCTCATCATGGAAGAGATTCCTACAGTTCTCTGAATGTTAGGTTTAGATGTAAGTTATTTTTCAACAGTATATAGTTTGCCTTAGATGCTTGTGTAGGTCACAACACATGCATGTACATGAAACAAAATACTCTAATGAATAAGCTCATTTCTTCTGTCATGAAACTTTCTGCACTGGGAAGCTGACCAAAATAATTCCAATAAAAGCATTATTGTTACCAGAAACATTGGACGTTTAAAAAAAAAAAATACAAGTTGGTAATCTGGCTACCTTCCTCCATTATATGAAGTATCAATAGAAATGACTTCCAATAATTAGATTTTAAAAAAAAAGAAAGTATATGGTATTCAACAGAGCATATTAGATTTTGGTGTCACTATGACAATAGAGGTGAGAAGATCAGTGCATAAAACCAATTAAAACAAACTATAGAAAATAAGTAGCACATAATTAACCTAATTAGTGATAGTTTTGTTCAGTAATGATTAATGATAGATTTGTTCAGTAATGTTTAAGTACAACGTGAACTAACTTTTTTCCTCCCTCTGGAAGTCATACCAGGTTTTCAGTGTTTTTTTAAATCATTATTATTATTATTAATTCCACTTTATCTTTTATGTCAGCCACATTATTGTAAGGTGATTCAACTAAGTGCTTTGCCACAGGTTGGAAATTACCATCACTAATCAGTGTGTTGATGCCTTTTTGTTCCTGTCTATGCTCTCTAAATCTGGAAATGCATTCTCCATGCCTCAGCTGAGAAGGAAAAGAACTGGATAGAAACAAGCCTGACACTGCTGCCAAGATTTCATGAGAAGAGTTATGCAAATATTTATGGGTGATAACGAAAGAAGTTCAGAAAACCTTAGTCTACACAGCTGTCTAACTGGAATACAGATTAAAGATTAACTTTGGCTTTCTTCTGAAGAACCCCTTTTCATAATCTTGGACAGGTTTTAAGATTCAGTTTATTCAGACACCTCACTACATCAACAATAAACTGAAAATTGCCAATTTATAGACTGATTAACTGAGAACTTTAGTTTATGAACATTTTTATTTTGCTACCAAAACCAAAAAATACATACTTTGAATATAGTCAAAATAACTACAGCAGACAAATATCTAGCTATTTTATGCTCGATGGGCCATACTCTATTGATACACACACTCTTAACAAACATCTCTACTGAATACACTATCTTCTTCCCAGCCTTCAGTCTAGCATCTAAAATGTTCCTGTCATGAGGTAAAACTGCACCAGATTCTAGGCTGCACTGGATGAAATAATACCTCATATTTTCTCACGGGTAACTTGTGAGAAGTGTTGCTAAAGGTATTAAACTGATCTATAATCCTATCCATATTATTATTATGTATTGTCTTACAGAAGACTTAAGTGACACAAATGACTATCATCAGAAGCGAGAAGGATGACAAACAGACACCAAGCTAGCCCAGCATGGCAAACAGCCAAGCACAACTGCAAAACAGTTGTGCTCCTTCTGAAATAGGATTTGGTCTTCATCTTGACTGAAAATAGGGTTCTACAAGTAATCAATATTTGTCTGCAAAATTGTGAGATTTTTGTGAACAAAAAGTATTTTGGGAGAAGATGGAAAACACCATGAACTTTCCACCATGAATTCAAAATGCTTCATCATGAAATGCATATGTGTATATGTATCTTCTGTGTGTGTGTGTGTGTGTATATATGCGAGGCTGCTTTGCATGACAATATAAAGACAGAGACAGAAAGAAACCATTTATGGTATCTTGTCTCTTGAGACCGATTCCAAGCTGGACTAGTTTCTGGCAGAGCTACCAACACTGGTAATTTCTGACTCAAAAGTTGCTGCCTCAGCTCTGTCCTTTTCCTGGTGGTCATACTTCAATATACTTGCAAAAATAATGGTGTGGAATTACCATAATTTACATGTAGCAAAATTCTCTAAAGGAAGATATATATCTGCTTTTATATCGACTTCTTCACTTGCTCTGTCCTCAGACTAGAGCGTGCTGGGCTGTGCTAGCAATGCTCACGCTGACTTTGAAACTGCTGCTCATGCAAATAAGGTAGGCAGCTTTGGCCTTTGATGTCAAATGGTACAACTGCTCTTATGATTAACAAGGGCTTTTAGCCCCGATAACTGTCAAAAATGCAAATCCTTAGACTTACATTCCACATAATAATCCCCTCCATATAGTACAATGCACCCAATCCATGTGATCTGGAAAATGAATTCCATGTATTTCAATCATTTTTTGACAGAAGCAGGGAAAACCTTTGTAATTCAGTGCAGCAGTTCAAACAATACTCTTTCTGCACAGCAAAACATGAAAAGAAACGCTCAGATAAAATAATGTATTCTCTTTTGAGAAACTTCTAACATGCTACCTGAAAACGCTTCGGGGTGGACTGTGGCTAACACCGATGCAGCTATGGAACAACAGAAACCACAGATGCATTTCATACCTATGAAACATGATGCGCCTACATAATGATGGTAAAGGAAGAAACTGGAGTCTGATAAACCTATAAGATCAATAAACAGAGACTTTTTGATACCCTCACAATTCCCCCCTTGAATACATGGGGTAAGACAGTCAGCGTGCCAGCTGGCTGTCAAGTTGCTCTGAGATGATAGATGAAATCAGAGTTTTATGGCTAGCAGCCACACCACCCCAGATCCAGAATGTTTTGTGAAGGTGGGATGGACTCATAATGAAATGGTGCTGGTAAACGACAGCAATTTCTGAGACTCAGGAGCATGCTGTCAGGCTGGTATGTATTACAAAATCTGACCATATTAATGAAAGACCCACAGCAGAAAATGACATCCTTTCAACTACCAGAAAACATCTTTTCCTGTAAAAGATTAATCAATTTCCAATTTAGGTTTGTTTTTTCTTCTTCTTTAAAAAACAGTTTCTGAGGATGCAATATTGAATAATGCTAGAATTGAAAAACATGTCTGATCGAAAAGAATTTAGTGGTCTCACTTTACCTTGAAGTGTAATTTTCTGCTGAATTGAGGTTCTTGAAATAAATTTTAATCTCTCAACTCTTTGCTTGTCATTGACAAGGAGAAGCAGGAAAAGAACAATAAATCCCTGTTTGTAGAGGTAGGATAAAATGAAACCACTCAAGCATTTACCTTGTATTACCT
>JAUBNY010001160.1:454496-472923 GCA_032275445.1 Crypturellus soui
GGCGGGACGCCGCACACCTGGGGAAGCGGATCTCAAACACAGCGGGCAGTTGCCGTCAGGATGCTGAGGCGATTCCCCGCTGCAAGGGCACTTGCAATGGCATCTTCAGTTGGATCGGCAGGGACTCCCCAGATGTGCCACCACTTCATCCGTCCTCCTGGCAGCGCATGGTAGTGTATCCGCCACGCAGCACGAGCCAAGCAGCTTGCAAACCTCAGCCCTTAGCAAACCCCTCGGACAAGGGCATCAGTTAACTCCGACTCATTCTCATCTGCTTCCTTCTGTTCTCCTCTCTCAGCAATTCCCACTTTCCTAACTGGGGGGTGATCTCCCATGAGAAAGGATGAAGAATTTCCTGCAGCAAAGCGAGACACCTTCCTCCAGCCCTCGCACGGGCCAGGGCAGAGTCCTGCAGTTCAGAAGCCAAAGGCGGCCGTGCCAAGCTCCAACCGAACGGTGTCGGAGCAGCGCACTGCGGGGCAATGCACGGACTAAGCTACTATTTCTCCCAAAGCCGCCCTTTGAGTAAATGCAGAGATTCAACTCCTTAGTCAGTTGCCTTCTCAAGCATTTAATTTTGTAGGATATTACAAATTAAATAATGAATAGCTGACAAGTTATTTTAGCATAATTGCCTCAGGTTACTACCATCTTGTCTGGAAAAACTGAGGAACAGTATAAGCACGGGTGAAGGAAAAAGAAGACAAATTGAAGAAAGATGGTGATAAAAAGTTAGGGTATTATGAAGCCTTTTAATTTGAATTATTTTCTGATGCTCTTTCGCTAAGATTCCTGATGATTTTTTATACATAATGAATCAATATCTGTTCATACAAATATCTAAAGATTGAAAACACAATAGAGTGACAAGATGTCAAAGCAGAGAACATCAGTGACCTTTAAGTAATAAAGGAAGAGCCTTTTGCTTTAATACACTCTGGCATTATTATAATTCTGTCCTGGTTAGCCACAAAATGTGAGTTATTACATATTTTAACAGGGTCAACTGTGCTCGGATGAGGATTCTAAAACAACCAGAAAGAACTTCAGTAGATTACACAAATCACACTCAGAATTTGATAGATCTGAACTGCAAAAAAGAATTATTAAGTCCTCTTTTAAAAAAGGACTTGAATATGCGAAGTGTGAATGTAAAGATTACATAAAACTCAAAGAACAGAAAGAATTTGAAGGTTTTATATACATACGTGTGTGTGTGAGTGTCTGTGTTTATTATTAGTTGCTCCTTAACATAAATTTTCTTTATATGTGGGAGGTAAGAGGACTAAATTAAAACCTATCTCAGTTTACATATCATGCCAGGCAGACAGTCTCCAACCAGCCATGCCTATGTAGGATGCACTTGCACTGTGTTAAGCAGCAGCTGCGAACATGTTTGTGAAGGGAATCACAATCACATCCTCAGCATATTAACATGCTTTGCATGCTGCCCGAGGAAGGCAAAAGTTCAGTGCTCAGTCAGATCAGACACATTTTTGTTATTTACAGTTCCTGGAGTTGCCACTGGCCTCAGGAAGCTGCACTCTTGCAGGCAGCCCTCCCAGCGACTAGGAAATTGAAAGCAACTTTTAATCTCAAGTCCCCCTGCACCGTGGCCTGGGCTAATAGCTTGCTTAAATGGCTGGCTGCGCAGCACCGTAACTCGCCGCACCAGGGCTGAGAAACACCTGCTGGGGACAGTGGAGAAATCTGGTCCAGAGCGCCCCATAGCTATGCCCCTGGAAAGGAAATACCAGCGCACTGCCAGGCACAAGGGAATCCTCTTGGTGCGAGTGGAACCAAGGACAGTAATAGCGCAGGATTTGCTGTTCTGAACAAATCATACAGTCTAGTAAATCAACCTGACCAACTACCACAGAGGTTATGCAGCTAGATGGTTGTTGTCTGGCTTGGCAAACTCAGTGCTTTGCAAAGGCAAAAATCCTTCTACCCAGGTGAGTAAACATGTGACACAGGTGGTAGTTTGGGAGCGTAGGTACAGCTACAAACTCTGGTTGTGATGTGATAAAGCTGTCACCATGACCATGACCACCTAACAGAATGCCACTCACTGAGAAACAATCCTCCATCGGCAACCAGGTTTATTTCCAGAAGAGGGGTGGTTTGGGGTGTTAATCACCCATTTGAACTAGAAATCCTTTTGGACAATGGAGTGGCTGAAAGCAGGAACACCAAAATTGTTCCACCATGGTGATGAAAAGCTTAAGAATGCTCAGTGCAAACTCCACAATTATTCCTAAAGAGATAAATGGTGAACATGAGGCAGAATTCAGTCAAATTTCATATCAGGACTGTGCAGTCATATCAGTCCGATAAGAGTCTCATAAATTATACATTAGACTACCTATCTGGCTAAAAACAATAATAAACTATCATTTTATGGTAAGTGCTTTCTACTTATGTGTTATCTATTACCTCTGTAATTTTATGGCCTGAAAACACATCTCAATCGCCTAAGGTATTTCAATAGCTCTTGCAATATCCTTTGTAAAGTACCAAAAGGGAAACAATGCAGCTGCAAACTAAGTGCAGTAAATCTGAATTAATGAAGAGTGTACATCATCCTTCCTGCTGCATAGCGCTGCCCTCTCAGAAGCAATCCTCAATCACGATGTAGTGCACACGGACTCTGGAAACATTCATACTGCTGCACCAAGAATGGAACCTCACTGTTGATAATAAATATTTTTATACTTGTATTTCTCAGCACATATATTTTGCCCTTTGGAGTATGATTTGCAGTATTTGCAAAATAAGAAAAATCTCCTTTAAAGTAGCATACAAGAAACATTGCATTTGTATTGTCCAGAATGGGCTCTCTCACATATCTAAAGTGCTTATCCTCTTTCAACCTTCACCCTGTTTCCGCTCACCTTCTGTTTAGCATTATGAAGTACTGTTAAAATGAAAAAAATACATTTTTGATAGCAAGCTTTCCCAGGATGAAGGAATTCTTAGTTTTCTGATCACAGAGACTATATTCACCTCATTTCTCTCTAACTCTTTGCAAATGTTCTACAGGGCTTGACATCTTTTCCAAATCTTTTCTCTGAATAATTTAATTTGCAAACAAACTTGAACCACCGTCTCTGGATGTTGATTCACACATCCATTTCAGTCTCTGCTATCTCTGTCTTGTCATGTTCTCCTTGCAAGTATACAGTTGTCACCTCAGAAGAACGTGATTACTGTATTGCCACACCACTCATGCTGTCCTCTGTCATTAGTGGTCTGAAACCATTATCCGCCTTGCAGTCCATATCTGGGCAGGATCGACGCCCGGGACTTCTCTAAGGCCTTGCATCCAAACTAGGTAGAGCCATGGCACAAATATCACTATCTTTCCCACTCAGTCCTTCAGAGCTATTTTTTTCCCCCAGGCTATAATCCCACATTTTAATCCTGTAATATATTTTACTCTTGATCAGATAAACACAGTATTTCAACCACATTTTGCAGTATTCAGAAATGAATTCTGCAGAAATATGCTACAAATACCGGAGCTTCTCCCTACATTCCCTTCCACATCTCCAGCTTTGTATTCTCCTCACATGGCAAAGATTTAAGGCAGAAGGTTAGATTTGTGGAAATGAAAACAAAGATTTTTTTTCAAAGAATAGTTGAAAACTTATTTCTTGTATTATGATGATGAACAAATTCACCTTTTTCTTTTACACATTGCATGCTCAAAGATGAATATTAGACAAAAATTAAACAAATTTTTACTCACACTTTGCCATGAGTCACCTTCCAGCTTAGCTTACTTCTCAGCTTTTTGCTTTACTCCCTAAACAAAATATTGAAGGAAATTGTTAGTTTTGTAACTCAGTGACATGCAGCAGAATTTAGAAAAAAGAAGTTTCTGTAACTCCACGATCAGCCAAAGGCATTTTATTTTTTTATAATATCAAAGCTACAGGATGTGCAGTATTAAAGAGAATATTCTAGCTGTATTATATTACATTGTTTCACTTTTCCCCAAATAAATCATTAAGTAATCACTAATATAAATACATTTATATGAAACACCTGGATTTAGAAAAATAAATACATAAAAGAAGGAAAATTTTAACTAGCTCTAGGTATAATACAGTAGTAAAATACTAGTCATTTGTAGTGAAAAAATTCGCTCTCCAGAAAAAAAAAATAGAACTTCAGTGTCATGAAAACTGTTGAGCCTAGAAATGTATCTCTTTCAGAAGCCTCATGTTTCAGAAATACACATAAGCATTTCATTCCTTTCACTCCCTAACTTTCTTTCTATATAAAAACATGAAGTCAGAGATGCAGAAAATTTAAGATCCTCATTTTTTAATTAAATTCAAATCAAAAAGCACATAATATATCATATCGAGAACTAATTTACTTTTGTGTTTATAAATCAGCCATACAGGAGATCATAAAAGGATGTAAAAATTTTGGTCATGGCATCTTGCTTAGCAAAAAATATTTATTAGTGTACAGTCATGTAAAAAATGTCACACAAGAAACTTCACGTAACTGCTCAAAAGACCAGTTTGTACTTGTCTTTATAAAGAAGGTTCAATAGGTAAAGATCTGAAATCAAAATATTAATTTTTACTTCCTGGCAAGATCTTTTTCAGCTTTTTTTTTTTTTTAAAGGATAAGAGGCCACATTTTTCAATTCCAGACTAAGGAGGTCTATTTGCCTTTTTTTCCCTCATTGTATTTTTCTCAAATAAAGGACTGCTTATCATGTTCTTACAGTTGCACAGCTGTTATAATATTTTAATCTGTTTGCATATTTTCTCTGTTTTAATTGTAGAAATGTGTCATGTCTTTAGACTATGTTCTAATCTTCACTGCAAACTCATTTCAAAGTATCTATCCCATTATCCAGAGTAAATAAAAAATAATAAACACTGACAATTACAAAACAGAAATTATGAAGCACCTCATAATTATTATTCACCAAACTTGCTCAATGTGACATGTCATAAATGAAGCATAAAAGCACCAACTATTTTCCAATAACATGTAAACTGATTTATAGCTACAGGGAAAAAATATGCCTTTTGGTTAAATATTGTAAATAGAAGCATATGTAACAGTAATGTAATAACTATAGAACAATTAATATATTTACTATAAATAAAATAATATTAAACAAATAAAAGCCATTCTTTTCGGTAGGTGCAGCAGCAGCTGCCTGCAACCTTGCTTTTCTAATCAAGCTAGTAACAACTAAAGGTCACCAGGCAATAAAGTTTTTTACCTTGCTTCATATAACTTATAGCTTTTTACCTTGCTTGATATAACTTATAGCTTTATATTGCAAACAAGACCTGCTTGATCAACAATGCACCAAGGGAAGTAGCTGAAATATTTCATGTTGACTTAAAAGAGCTATATGTAATGTGGTCGTGCCCCAACAAGGATGAAGAAATACAGTCTTCAGATTAGAATGTAAATGACCTTCCACGGACGTGAACTTATTAGAAGAGCAAAGTCTTGGGACACTGGTACAATCTATACAAAAAAAAAAAAAAAAGAACAAGTTTTGCACACATTAAAAGTGGTTTGTTTTTTTTGTTTTCATTTGTTTGTTTTGTTTTTCAGGTTGTAAAAGCTTTGTAAGCTCCAAGTTATAGTAATTAAATGGATTTTTAACTCTGGCATTGCTCCAACACATTTTTTTTTTCTTCGTAGCATTTGACAAGAAGAGAGAAAACTGTTTTTGATGTAGGTGTTGGAGTGACAGAAAATAACTCTCATAGATCACTTCCACATTTACATGATCGACCCCTGGGTTAGTTCAGCTGAAGGCCCGTGGTGTGCGCTGACATGATGAATAGCCTGGAATTTCCAGCTCAAACACCAGGCAACTCTGCACTTTGCAAGAGATCAAAAATTAGAAGAAAATTTTACATGCTCAACTTGACCTTAGGAAACACACATCTTCCAGAGATGCCTTTCCACTGAAAGAAAGGCATTCTGCTGAGGCACTCAGCTTCATTATGACTGGTGTTCAACACTGTCATATCGCGAAATGCACAGCTAGAACATCATCACAAAACTATATTAATGCTATGAACAAGACATTGGAATGTACCAGCAACACTTCAGGCTTTTCTGTTTCACACACAAACCCCTGGCATTAATAAAACATATTGCAACTAAACTGAAAAAAAAAAGATACTTTAGCTACAGAACGAAATATATACTGTATATCCATATACTCTATAGAAGAAAACTCCACAATAAAAGAAAAAAAACAGAAATGAAAACGGAAACAAAATGAGTGGTCACTAACATTGTGTAAGGTTCTACTTAGGATCTTTAAAACATGACACTGAAATTTGTATAACAAAACTAGTCACTAATTTATGAGATTTCAGGGAAGTTCTTCCTGGCAAGGGGGTAAGGTATCACTGAAACAAAAACCTTTGAGTAGGACAAGGTTAAATGTATCAATATGGCAAAGAAGAAAAGGAAATTACTATTTATGTTCATCAGTTAAAATTTAACTCAATACTCATTAAAATGATAAAAAACAGAGCAGAAAGTGAAAATAAAACCTAATTTCAATAGTTTCAGGGAACACATCCCAAAGCTTATTAAATTAAAATATAAGGAGTAACTTTGGCATCAAACCCGCATATCATGACCTTCAGCATTATGTATAACTTTCATGATTGTATTTTCAAAAATGACACAGCAACAAAATTTAACTCCATGCATTTTTTCTTGCCTTCCACAAATTAGAAATGATGTCCTAGGATAATATTATATATTGTTTTTTTAGTTTTCCCTCAGCTATTAAAAGGGAAAATGTCATCTGTTGTAACAGCAGGCGACCAGACAACCTTGGTACACTAATACCAGGTTGCCTAATGCTTAGTTACTTACTAGAGACCACTAATGATACTACTTTTATCCTGGTAGCATAAGGGTAGCACAAAAAATTGAGAAAACCTTACTCAACATGAAAGCCAATGTTTGCAGCCAGTAAGAAAACACCATATGGAAAATTGTTTTCTTCTGCATCATCATCAAACAATTTCTAGATGCTGTTAAAAGCTTCTCATGACTCGGAGATTATTTTTATAGCTACACATGTGCACGGATACACTCCCACATTCTTGATGCAATTCCTAACAAGCTATTTATTTAAATTATTTAGCACACAATTTGTTAAATTGCCAATACACATTGCTTCGTGTAGGCACCAAAACAGAATTTGGAATACACATTCTGCTTGGCATTTACTAGAGAAATTTTCTACTTCTAATGATGTAGATCCATGACTGTATCTCTTTACCAACCCCTACAATTTTCAAGTAGGTTGTCATGATTTAACACTAGAACATGAAACACACTCTTAATATCTGTTCAGCATTTTTCTAAATGCTTCACTCAATCTCCCTCAATCTCAAGATCAGCCAGTTTTTAGTCTTCTTGGCCTCACCTTTACATCTCCCTTCCAACAAGCAAAATAAATCTTTTAGCCCTCCCATCTTTTGCAGCCAGCTAAACAAAACACTCATTTTCAAGAGTACTCATATCCTAGGAGTTCCTCGTTTGCTGAGATATATAGGCCTTTTTTTTCTTGGATTAGTTGTGAAAATAAGGTGGCATAATGCAATCATATATGTAAGGTTATCCTTATTGCAATAATAAACCTTGATAAATTAGTGCTCTGTGCAAGGAGTTTCTTTTCAGTCATAACAGCAATGAGTTTTGGCCCAGTATTGGAAACGATAAAATATTTCTGATGTTCAACACCACTGGTTTTGGCAGAACATATGACACACTACTTGCCCTTTCAGATATTTTCAATTTGATTTTCAGGGTTCTTTTTCATATTTCTATGAATCGATGTTCTAACAAAAAGTACTTCTATCCTACATAATAATAATATAACCAGGAAACAGCAAATCTGCCTTTAGTGCAAGTTCCCAGAATCACCATTTTCAGTGGAGTGAATATGTAGAGCCTCCAACAGATATTTATAGCTGCTCATATTTGGAGACACTATCTTGAGATATCTCAACAAATTTTTAAAAGAATAGATTTACAACCTAATCTTCTGTCGCTAAGCTTAAAATGCTGGACAATGTCATTAGTGCAATTAATTAGGCAGCTAATGCATTGTGCAGAAAATACTGAATTATATCACACGGGAATTACTTTGTATTAAATGTGATAACCAGGTCAGTTTGAAATACTTGTACTCACCATTCAAACATTATTCAGTACAAGAGTGGTGATCTGGCCACAAATTTTCTCTTTCAATCTAGTCCTATCCATATACATCTTGTATCTGTATTTCTTCCTTGAACATACTTTTTAACTGATTACTTAAAAGCCAGTATGGTACAATGATCATACTGAAAAGTGTGCCTGCATCTTCAGACAATCTATACCAATAAAGTCCTCTTAAAAAGGAACTGAGGAAAATACTGCACAGGGAATCTTTTGCCAGTGCTTTAAACAGGGGTTCAGTGCAGCCTGGTTGGATTTGATTATCAAAATTACTCCAAGCTAGGAAAACCTTACTCCGTTGTATAGAATAAATTTATGATTCTTGAATGATGCTTATTTCATCTACTTTCAGGAAATTATTGCAAACTATAAGTCACAAAGTCCAAAATTATTAAGCAGCGTGAAGATCACATCTGTTGAATGCATGAACATAGGTCGCAATCAGCAAGGTAAATATTTCTGAATAGCATTCAGGAAACCAATTTAGCAGTGACATTTTAAGCTTTTACAGCGCATGCAGTATTAGGAAAATGATTTCTGCTGCACTTATGCTTTCTGAGGAAGCACAAGTAACCAGTAGCAGCACTTACAAATTCTGTAGCATAAACTTCTTTTTCACCAAAATATTTTCCAGTAAAAGTTGACAAAATTTGTGAAAAAGATCAATTTCAACTTATTTCTAGTGTGTTAATTTGTTTTAATACCTTCTAGATTCTGTAATCACAAGAAGCGTCATGGATGACTTGATTTATGGTTACAGTTTGAATTTTTCTCTAAAAAAAGACTAGGTTTCAGTTTAGTACAGGTAAAACATTCTCAGCTTTCTAGCCAAAAAATAAATGGTAGCACCATAAAGAACACAGAAATATGCCTGATACAGATCTTACATTTGGAGAAACAGTGCAGATGAAAATTGTTGCTGAAGATTTTTATAAAGCAATTAGCAAATAACGTATCGGCATCTCCTGGTTTCAAAGAAGTGCAAATGCCCTTCACAGCTGTTCTAGCAACTTATGTAATGCTATTCTTAGTTACCTCATCTATAACAAACTAATTGCTATTTTTTTTCTTTCTAGCTGTGATCTATGATTAGAAGTTCTGTAGCTGTGGAAAGCATTGCGGGCTGTCACCAGGCATAAACAGTGCAGATTACACAGTGTTATCAGTCATCAAAACAGAGGCCACACTGTACACAGGTGAGAATATTGTAGTTCCAAGACACTGTTTTTTAAGCAATTGCTGAAATGTGGCAACACGTGCACGGTAATACCGAACCGCACGGACAGTCCGCGCGCGTGGACAACTACCGAGCTTCACAGCAGCATCAGCTCCGAGGGAGCTCCCAGCTTTCTCTCAGGTCCCGCTGGCACAAAGGTGACACAGCCAAGGTGACCCATGAGAATTAGAAAAGTAAAAGACAAAGCACAGACACACAGAAGTTTCTGGGTATTTAAAGATTACAAAACACTTTTCTCTTGCAGTATGCTGGGCAGTTCGTTTCAGCCCTTGAAACAGTAAATTCACCCAGAGCAGTCTAAAACTATAGGTTTACATCCAACAGCATATTTGAAGCCAGCTTCCAAACAGTGTACCACAGCTGTGAAGCTCTGATTGTCTTGCTTTTTTGTTAGTGTTTACAAAGAGTGGCCTTAAAAACATCTCAGGATTATGTTCTAAATATATTTAGTGTGGGCTACAGGTTATCTAAGTGCAAAAAAAATAAGTTTAAAACAAGTTTAAGAGAAATATGCTGAAGTTATTTGAGACCAAAAAAAACTCCCTCGTAAGAAAGGGATTCAAATCCACAGGCAAAGGAAAGACCTCGTTGTGGTAACTGGAAAAGTTTGAAGAGATTAAAGTTTAGGAAAAGGAGATACTGAAATTCCCCAAATTCTGGTATCACCTCCCCATAATAGTTTATCTTACTTTACCTACTACTTTATATAAAGCAGTAAAAAACATCCGAACCAGACCTCCCTTCGGTTTCCTTGGCTTAAACCATAACAGGTTACGGGCATCAGCAGCGTTAACTTTCTTATTTTCCGTCACAATTACGACCTACACGTGCTTATATAACTTCTGGCATTCCTGACAAGTACAATATAATTCATTATGAATTTATTATGACAGATAGCTTTGTTTGTTAAGGCAAACATACATTTTCAGTTCTTCTAGAGAGCCCCTAAATATTTAGGTATTTTAAAATCCCCTTACTATTGAAGAGTCCACAATAAATCTCATCAGTTCAAATCAACACACATTCCCAAAGAAATCTCCTCCATCTGAAAGAATGATTGGAGTTAGGGTTAATTTTTATCAAATTAACATGTTTTGGTTGCTCATTTCTTCCCACGCAAGGCTGATGTAAATGGGAATTTTTAGAGTCCAACACAGCAGGGATGCAATTAAAATTCTTTACATCACGATGCAGAATGGAGGTGGTAAAACACACAGCGTTCAGCATGAGCCTGCTATCAGGTCACCAAGGAAACAAAGTGACTACCTAAACTCTGCACGTATTTGCAATCAGTATTTTGGCTAACTATCAAAATAGGTTTTGTGTAACAAAACAACATTTCTCATCTTGGGTACTGGCTATTCAGCATAATGCCTGATTAAACATTTACATCATTTGAATAACAAGCAAGTTCTCTAAACTCCAAATACAAGAACTCTCAGCTCTAAGTTCAGCTCATTTTTCACCAAGCAATTCTGAAAAGATTTCTTTGAGAAAAATGCAAGGGCACTAGAAGAATCACACCACAGAACGGCATGTAATTGCTTCACCTATTTGAGCGCAAACAGGAACTTTAATTGAAGTTGCAGGGAGACTTGGATTCTGAAAAAATGCATAATCAGTTTTGTAGATATCAAAATTTAACAATTCATTCAAGCACAGACCAAAGGAGCCAGGATGCTTGGTTGATTGCAGCTCTCCTTGCGGAGGTCAGGAACGGAGCCAGGCCAGCATCCCGTCCCCGCGGTGCTCGCGGGGCTGCGCGCAGGTGAGCGCAGCGCTCGCGCCAGGGCTCTTCACCTCCCTCCACCGTCCAGCGGCAGGAAGCACCGCCACGCACAACACCTCGTACTTTCACAGGCAGGTCGCCTCCCTGCTTCCGTGACAACCTGAACGTGCTTGCAGCATGCCCCTCGTACGAGCTGACGAGATGCTTAGGAGCAGGAACCTGAATGTCGGCAGTACAGGAGCAAAAGTCAAAGAACGGCTCAAGCTCTTGTGTCCTCTTCAGAACAAAGCAGCATCTTCTGGGCTGCCTATCAAACACACAACAAGTCCACATACTGGAGACTTCGACAGAGAAGCATGCATCTTCACATATGTATTTGAACCAAAGGGGTTAGTTTATAACGATCTAGGTTATTTTGCAATTCATACAAGAAAGGTAATTCCTATTTAAAATGCCCCTTATAGCTAATGGTATTAAACTTACATAATATTGTAATATCGTTATTCATGCTGAACAGTGCCTTACTGTACAATCAATCCACCCATTTCAAGTTTTTTTTTTCCCAGAATAATATATATCAAAATATCCATCTTGAAAACTGTAGTACTGTGCTGAAAGTGCAATTGTAAAAAGAGTTTTTTTCCAAAAAAAATCCTTACATATATTTTTAAGATGTCTGTTTGCATTGATAAAATGAAATTACAAGTTATTAAATCAAATCAGATTTCCCTGCTATTTCACTCTTCAGAAATGCCATCTTTTTAGTATTTGCTGCAACTGCAGCCAATCCAAACTATCATCACAGCCTGTGAACACAGCTGTTCTCTCAAGGTGTTTCTGATTTAGGTTTGGAGTATACACTGAGAGCAAGGATTATGCATCAAATTCTGCTCAGTTAAATGTATCCAAACTCAATTTAAAAAGCTACTTCAGAGCACTCAGGAATCAGCATAACCAAATTAACAAGCTTTTTCTAACTAATCAGTTAGTTTTATATTCCACATTGCCATATTAACAATATCTGAGCAGATTGAAATGTAAATAGCATCCTTTGCAAACATTTTTTTTTCCAAGTAAAAGGGTTTTTTGAAAGCAGCAGCAATCTCTTTGGTCTTCAGCAGCCATAACTCCACGAAATGTAAAACACATCTTTATGATTAATTAATCCACCAGAAAAATACATAATATCAACAAAAATCCAGATAATGTTATTAGATACCCATAGACTAAGTCAGTATGAAATCCAATAACATGATCTGATCACTAAGTTAAATATCTTTTTATCATTAATCTCTTCCGATAATGTAGTAAGAGAGAACGTAAACATGGAGACAGAGATGCTGCACAGAACTTGCTCAAAGTCATTTGGGACACTTTTTCTGCATAGTTCATTACTTGGCATTTCTGTAGAAAGAATTCTACATTTGCAAAGAGAGGAAAGAAAAAGGTGAAAGGAACTGGATAGAGGGATTCTTAAACTGAAGTCCAGGTTTGTCTTAGAATGGAGGATCATAAACTTCAAAGTTTCATACTTCATAAGACTGCAATTGGAAACGTGTGCAATTAAAACTACAATTAGATTTTCCTCTGACAGAGAAAGAGTAGCAGACAGTGAAAAAGACACTGAACATTGGAAAATCAAACCTATTTCTCCATTATTTTTAACACTCAGCATACATCAGAGAAATGCAAACAGATGCCAAATTGATGCCCCCCTCTTCTTTTATGAGTTCTGCAAATATAAAGTCTGCATTTGGTAAAAATAAATAAACAAAAATTAAAAACCCCCGAACAAAGAAAGGCCCAGGCTGTGTTCTATCATAGCCATCATCAGTATGAGTAACTTCAACTGATGTTACTAATCCCCTAATTGACAACCTTGGCAAATTTTAAAATACAAAACTTTATTCCCGCGCATATGGTGAAGATTCCAACATTTTAGTTCCATCCCATTTAGCTACTTGCATCTTCACTCTATACACTACTCTTTTAATCTCTATAGTTCTGTGACTTCTTTTTTTGCATAATACATTAAAAGTCGGTGGTAATGGGATGTGAGACTTTCTTCTTTGATAAGACAAAAAAAAATTAGGAATATGCCAATATTAGATAATACATTTTGCTTCCTATGCCTATAATTGCTGTAGACAAAGCACTTAAAATACATCTAGAATGAAAAGCTTGTTAAGTTCTCAGTGACACAAATGACTCCATCAACGTCAACATAAGAATGTAGTTTGGTCTCATTACATAATAAAAAGAAAAAAACAAAACAATATTCTGTTCATTCTTGCTTTAGTCAAAGATTTTCAGCAGTTTCTAAGAAGTCTCCCATTTTACTTTTCCCCTCTCTTGCTTTTTGATAAGTAGTCAACAAAAATTTGAGAAAAAGAACCCTACGCCCTTAAAGTAAAATTAGAATATATTTCAAAAAAGATCTTTTTTAAATAAAAACTTCAGAGAATGTGCTTCAAATTTTAAGGTAATTAATTTTCAAATAGCATCAAGTCATCCAACATGAGAGCACATTTATGAACAAGCCACGTGAGCAAACAGAATTGGGTGTTTTGGCTTGACAGAGGGCAGCAGGCACTGTAATGAATATCGAATTGTCTTTCAGCTGGAGATAAACGGCCTTCCAAATCAATGCTCAGCTAATCTACTGCACAACATAATGAAGGCCTCATCATTTTCAGCAGGACTGATGCGTAGATAAATAGCTATGTCAGCAGTCTCAATTCATCACAGAAGCCCTTCCTCTTCTAAAACTTCTATTTATTTAAAAAGTAGTTCAGAAACATTTTCTAAACCAGAAGTCTCATTTCCCAGTGCAGATCAAGACATGAAGTAGGAACCAAGGAACATTACTCAAAATACTAGAGTATAAGCCAAATGAGTCCAAATTACACAAATGTTGCAAGAAAGACATACACAAATAGGCTATTTTTATAAAAGGAAGAAGTCTTAACACATAAATTATTGGAAGTTCTAAAATTCAAGGAAATACTACTAGCCTAAGAGCCTTGCCTAGTCTCAGATATCAAAGGTTGAAGGCCACAAGGGTCTCCCTTCACCTGCAAGAACACCCGTTTAATTACAGAGAAATACTGCTTCATGGCAGAGCCGTTCTTCAGTACCCACTCATTAATAGAGCTACAGTATAAATGAAGCAAGTAGATGTTCTTAATTCATCACCATATTTCTAGAGAGACCCAATTAATCTTTTACTGAAATCCTGTATTTGGTAGTTTCGTATGTTTTTCCCAATTTTCTCTGCAGTTGTCTCCAGCTGTGTGAGAAATGTATTCCTTGTACCACCTCTTGCTTATGCCCTTTTCCTTAGGCACACTCCTCCTGTCATCTCTCTTAGCATAACTCAGGCTGAAACATTAACTTACTCCAACACCCTCTAAATATCCACAAAAGCTTAGGATCCCTTCCAGCATTCCTTCCATATACCTTCCACTTATTCTTTATGTTCAAATAGTCTTCTCACCTCATGCTTGTACATGAATTTTATGCTCTTAGATCCTGCTGGAGCTCCACATTGAGGGCAGCTTCCCCAAGGCTCATGAGCTGGCTCCTTGAGCTCAGGTTGTATCTGGTCCCGCATTCAGCCCTGCAGCCTCCTAACAACTTGCCAGGGCAAATTCCTGCGGCACATCTCCAACTTGGAGGGCTCTGCTCCAAAGCACATGTCTCTGCTGAATTTGTGGTTTTGCTCCAGATACACGTACCTGCTTTTTAAGAGGGCAGAAAACTGTTATTATATGAGCAATATGATCACCTTGTTTCCCTTTTATATTCAAATTCTCTGCCTTTATATGCTAGTATTTTTATTTCAGTTTTTATATAATGCAATACTTCCTGCTTTTTTCCTCTCTTTTCCATTTTTTTTCCCTGTACAGAAGCAACCTGCTTCTTTCTGATGATTCTGTACTTTCTGGGCATCCAGAACGGGAAGGGTTCCTGAGTAAATTATTTCCTAATCCACATGGATGAACTGCTATTCAATTTATTCGTGTGCTGGATCCTTCTAATTCAGATGACTGGCATGCATCTATTCCAGATTCAAAAGACAGCTAAAATTTACTCATGAATCTAAAGTTTGTGCTTCAGTGACGTACAAATGGACACATAACACTGAGACAGCAATTTTCAAATCCCATTAGAGCATGAAGGAGGGGCGGAGAAAAAAGTATTTTGTTTCTCAAAACAGAAAGCTGTATACATATATATATATTTATAACAGAAAGCTGTAAGCATGTTGTGATTAAAGAGCTCTGTCAAACATTTAGTTCGATTAAAATAAGCAAGTGGAATTTCTGGTAATCTTTTGCTTGGATTAAGTTTTAACATCAAATAGTAAACAAAAATAGATACGTTTTTCTTACTTAAGTTAGTAGGAGCAAAAACTATTGCATCCTGGAATGCTATGAAAGCAGCAATAAATAGGCAGAGCCTTCCTCTTCTGTAAATATAAGTTAACTTCCTATGTGAATCCCCTGAAGAATATTAGGTATTTTCCCCAAATCCTTCTCCCTTGATTAGGCGGCCATATGCACTCCTAACTGTTAGTACTTGCTTTACATTTATAGTTCAAACAGAGCTACAGTGAGGAAGCCCAGCAAAACTGGCGAGTTTTACTTCCCTCACAGAGCAGTTCGGCCTGTGCTGGTTAACGGGGCGTGCGGGGGAGACGTCACCAAGCCCAGTTAGTGCCGAGCAGAAGGCAACTGGCTGAAGCCGCCCGGGAGAGGGAAGCAGAGACCGGGGTGCCCCAGCCCTGGTCAGGCTAACGATGGGAATATCTTCTATTCCAATTAATTTCATCCCCAGATCACGAGTTAACAAGGAGAACTAATAATTAGTCAATTAGCCACCGAAAGCTTGTGTAACCGGCAGAGCTCCAAGAACAAAATGACCTTTGCTTTCTTCAGACAACAGAATAATAAATTAAAAAATGGATAACTCTAAAAGAGGTGCACTATCTGGGAGAGAGAAGACATCTTTGCTGTCACTTAGTGACGGGGAGGAAGCTCCCTCTTAGAGAGAGGAAAAGAAACATATTAATGCAGTCCAAACTTGGGCTTTGGCCAAATCCAGGCTCATTGTCTGTGAGATGGATAAAAAAGGGTATTTTATGGTTTTTACAAACAGCAAAACAACTGTTCTCCACAAGTTCTTTCCAGAGGAAGACACAGACACAGCACGTGGACCAAGGGAGCTCAAGCTGCTGCAGCCGCCCTGCTTGCTGAGCTTCCTACCTTGTTCAGCTCCCAGAGGTGATGACGGTCACAACCCCGCACTGCTGCACGGTGTCGTCTGTAGCTTTCAAGCCCTTCTACCCTACGTCCAGGTTTCACTGCTGTGAAAAGCTGATCGCTGCAGGTGAAGAGGGAAGAAAAAGGGGACGCAGCCGCTCGCTCGGGGGGCAGCAGCTGGAGGGCAGGCGGCCGTGTCCCCAGCCTCTCTGAACGGCTCCCCGAGTGCGCCTTTTGCACCAACACAGCACACCACAGGAAAGCTCTTGCTCTGCTCTCTCTTCTCAAAAAATGGCCCACTAAAGTTAAAATACACAAGGCTGTAGCGGGAAAGGAAACAAGATTAAGAGGAAAGTCTGGTGGGACACAGTAAAAGGCAGAGAAGGGGCTTGACAAGTTAATAGATTTCACAGAAACCTATATGGCAACTCTTAATGCTCTGTTACAGTTGGTCTTTTATTTGAATCTGTCAGGCAAGAAACAGATTCCTTTGAAATATCAAACTAGATATGCCCTATGATTTTCTTTCATAAAGTCAGTTTACGCAAAATCAGATCATTTCTGTAAGGCCTCTCACATGCCCAGTCTACCATGATAATTGTGTTGACACAAATAGTTCCTTCAACATTTAAGCCCATTTTAAAATGGAAAAAGACAAAGCAATAATATTAACAAATGAGTTCTGCAATTCTTCTTACATTTCTCAAGCTATTTCAGTCTTCATGTCTATGCAGAGATGATGTATCCCCGAAGCAGGTTTTCAAACTGCAGGGCAGCAAATTCCACAGCAAGAGAAATAAATAAAGGATTTGTTCAATACCACAGGCAATGGCACTGTAGGCACGGCTGATGGTGCCAAGTTGCATTTTTGTTCTAATCATCCATTGCCTGATGGAATGCTTACAATTTTGCTTACTTCTATATTAATAAAGGAATTTCATGGCTATTTTGAAGCTCCCTATAAGAGACTGTAATCCAGCTGCATGCTCCTTATCCTCTTTGCTTCTGGCAATTGGACGTTAGTAACCAGAAGACTTTTAAGCTAATACAAGTAGGAAGCACCATAAAACACTACTCTTATAGAGGATTGTTCATTACTAAAGCAATCTGAAGCCAAGAATATTCTCAAATATTCTCAGTTTTAATCATTAAAATGTAGAGCTTTTGAGGCAATTAAACATTAGAAAAATCTGTAATATACCTATAAGAATTACACGCCTAACTGACTCTTGACTACACAGATCTTGATTACTTCTTTACATATGTTTCAAGCTGTGTCTTTTTTTATTCTACTCCTGAGGAGGCCGTGAGCTTCTACTGACAATTCCTGGAGGCTTACACTGAGCTCATTTAAATACCTGGTTCCATTTTTCTTTTTTTTAAATACGCTTTTCAGCAAAGCATTACACTGCTTTTCTTGTTAGCCCATTCAAACAAGAGTCAGGAAAGGCTTTGCATAGTGGCAGTTTCGCAGAAGGGGAGATACAGCACAGCTTTGGAGTCACAGATGGGCAAGGTGCTTGACAAGGTTATCTGAGGCTGGAGAGAGGAGCTCCTGCGAGCAAGTTTTTTTACATGCTCTGAGTGCCCCTGCTTTAGCAGGGGGTTGGACTAGATGATCTCTAGAGGTCCCTTCCCACCTCAACCACCCTGTGATTCTCCTCCACCACCCTTAGGGCTGCCCCGGAGCCTCCCTGCACTCACCCAGGCTCCAGGCTGCGGTACCCAAGTGCTCAGCCAGCTACCGCCAGGCCAGACAACCCTCCTAGGCCGTACGCTAAACCCAGCAAGGTCCCCAAAGCGGCAAAGAAATCCTATTGCCACTTCTCATGATTCATTCCACGTGTATTATGGAACAACATGGTAACCATGGACAACATGGTTTGCAAAAAATCACAGCACAAAAGTTACATTTATTTATATTCGGGCTGACTGGGCATTCTCGTCTCC
>JAUBNY010001160.1:474667-494428 GCA_032275445.1 Crypturellus soui
TCAAAGGAAACATTTGTGCACTCATCGCTTGCTAGAACAGCAGCAGAAGTGGATTTCTCCAATTAGCCCTGCATGTGAGTGCTCCTGAGAGCAGCGCAGGGCGCATCTGAACCGCAGCTCCCCAGCTAGTAGCACGGACTGATCTTTGCTCAGCGCCGCAGAGCGTGGAGGATCAGGGACCCCAGGGTGGCCAGGAGCAACCGTGCTACATCCACCGCGCGCACCTCGCGGCCGCAGGTACAAGAACACAGCACATTTCCATAGGATCCTCATTCACCTGCCCATAATTTTCTAGGAAGATTTATAATGTACATTCATAAAACAAACAATTAATCATACAAGGGTCTAGGGTGTAAGGAAACATGGTAAAGCACAATATTTTTAAAGCTTTTCACTTTACAGGTCATCAGAGGAAAAAAAAAAAAAAAAGAAAACCTCAAACTTAGACTCCCAGTCATTGACCCTCTGCAAAGGTTTACAGCATTAAATGCACTGATCATGCTCATCCTATCAAGCAGTGCCATTTGAAGTATTATAGTTTATGGCACTTAAACAACTTAAACAGTTAAAAGAGTCTGTTCCATTGGCATTTAGGCTGAGGCATGAAAAATAAATCGATTACGGCAGCAGCACCTATCAAACTACCACTCCAAAAGGCCCACGCTGTGTCATCCATCACATTGCTTCCCCCAGGAACAATTTTATTTATTTATATGAAAGCACAATATATATGCTCTTTCAGCCAAAGAGATTAATGTCATTACAAATAAAGGTAAAGGCCAAAACAAAATACTGCTTTAGAAGCTACTTCAGTTTTAACCCTGCTCTGAAAGTTTTCTTGGGTATAAAAGAGGAGAAAAAAAGGCCAGTTCTTTTGCAGTGTGACAGCAAAGTGTCTCAACATCAGCCTTCAACAGGGATTCAGCAATGGCCAATTCCAAGCTGAGATGAGCCAGGATTGTTTGGAACTTTATAAGCCAACAATGCAAAGTTTTGGGCTCTCTAGGAAAACTGTACATATAATTATGACAGAGGAAACCACTCTGCTTATTATTACTGAAAAAGCAGGGAAGTGACAAATAAGAAGATGGCAAAACATGTGTCTGAGTTGTTGCTGCTGTTGTTCTCATTAAATAGCTAACTTCTGCAAATAAAAATGGCTAAAAGGTTAATCAGTTACCAGAAGACCAACACTTATCTGAATAATGAGAATATCTAAGGCATCTGCACAAAGACGGAACGGGGAATGACCTTCCCTGCATCAGGGAAGGAACTGGAGTAAATAAGCACTATGATTCCAGGGATGTTACTCTAGACGTACTGACCTTACTGAGATTGCAAAAGTTGTAATTACTGTGCCACAAGCAGCAATGATGTATCTAGTCTCATATTCCCTGATAGCAGATATTTCCTGAGGTTGGTAGGAAACTTCTTCTCGGTATATTTTCTATCCAAATTTTTAATGTGCCTTGTAACTTTTTGAGAATTTGATAGGCACCACTACGAGGTTAAAAGGTTAGATTAATCTCTGGCCTGGTCACTTCATTACAACTGTGCTCAACTAGTCAATTAAAGGAGTACACCGAGCATAACACTGCCACACTGCTCCACTGCCTCCAGAACAAGATCCATCAGGGGCTGCAGCCCCCGAGTGCTGGGAATGAGACAAAACTTCACACCCCTGGACATGGGTTACCCAAGGGAATTACATGTCTAGGAGCAACACACTGTCAGTAAAAACAAAACAACAACCACCACCTTAAAGTCAACATATAAAAACAAGGTAGCAAAAGGTACAAGGGCAAAACTAGTTCTGGTATCTGGGGGTATGTAAAGATGTAGAAATGTCCTGATGCTGCATCCTAAACCTCAGAAAAACAAGTATGAAATAATCGAGGTTTTAAAGAAAACATCATTCTGTTGTAGCTGACAACTTAGCATTAACAGAGGATTTTATGTTTGTTTACTTTTAAAACTATGACAGCATATTAGAAGACAGTTTATTAAACATAGCATGTCTGCTCCAAGGCAAGCTTGAGGCATATGCACTCCTACTAGCTGCTATTCTTTTACATTTCCTTTCATGCCAAAGTCAAAAGCACTCAAGGCTCTTCTCCCTCCCCAAATTTTGAAAATTCATGTCATTCCTACCTACTCAAATTCCCTTTCAAAGCCAAGACTCATCTGACTGTTCCAAATAATGAATAATATCTCAAATTTTGTCATGGATCAACAAAACTGGAATTTATGGACAACATACATAGATGAAGCAATTTTCAAATTGGAAGTTTAATGTAAAGCTTAATTGTACGTTATTTAATGTTCACATAAAGTTAAGTGCTTCAGACATATATTCCAGTAGGGTTTTCCTCAAAACCATTTAAACCAGAGACAGGAGAGACAGACAGAGGAAGGGGGAGGGGAGAGAGAGAAAAATATATATATATTTATATATATATATTTTTTTGCATGCTTCAAGAACAACATCTTTCTGGCCAGAACTTGGAAATAAGGTTATCTATTTGAGAGAAAAATCCTCATTCTGATACTCCAGACAATCATCCTGACACTGCTTAGGAAAGAAGCTGACCTGCAGAGTGTTTCTGCACCTTTCCAGCTCACTAGGTAGCCACCAGCTACACTGAAAAGGGCCAGTGCTGTCCCCTGTCCAGCTCACCTGGTCTCCCATATGTATGACAACTCAACAGATCCACTTCAGATCTATTAGATCAGCTTTGCTGATCCTTTAGGCACTTCCTATTTCGCATAATGCACACCACCGCCATTTCCAATAAAGAAATAAGTGTTCCTTCCAAGTTTGGTCTCAGAAATTTTGCATTGCCACATTGGAAACCAGCTCTACAGGCTATATCCCAGCAACGCACCTACGCCTTGAGGTGTCCAACACCCTAGCAATCAGAACAATCATATTCTGAAAGAGTGAAATCAGATTGGTACAACTGAAGTTGAACTATGAACAACTTGGCAGTGTTAGGTGCAAAATGCCTTGGAAGAGCAGAACGCTTTGGTTAGCTGCTTTACTACAGTCTTAGAGCTTTAAAGAAAACTGGTCACTAATATCCTTGTATGAGAGGATATTAGTGCATAACATCCTAAATTTGAGACCCAAAATTCCTTGTAGGTGAACAGGGAAATTTTAGATTCATTTCTAGAAGTAACACCACCAAAAAGAGAGAAAACTAAAAGCAAAAAGAGCACAAAACACACACACACAAAACTTATTTTTATCATACTTTGCTTTTGTAGACACTTACATTTATAGTAAAACTCCTCCTGACTTCAATAGTAGAGAGCCAAGATGATTTTAATAATTCATAAGTATGTGTATTTGTTTTGCATTTGCATTTATTCCTAGTATTTTAGAAGGACAGTCTGTATCCTGCTCAATTACACAGAACACAAAAGTATAAACAGACCCCTAGAAAAAAACCCACTGTGACCGCACGAGTTGCCGACATTCCCTGCCTGCCCGTTCCTGCTCCTCCACGGGCACCTAATGCAAACGGCAATTACGGGTATGGCTCAACCTGATACCCGCTTCTCTGGGCACGTGTAACAGTCTGAGGACAAACGAGATCTTACAGTCTCTAAATTCAGGGGATAATGATCAAAGAGTTAGGAAATTTCAGACCTAAGGTCCTTCATGGATAATCCTCCAAGAGCAGCCCCATTCTCAACAGCTCAGGAGTTATGGGCTAGCGTGGAGAAGGTTGGTTCCTTCTCTTAGCTCAGGTGATTCAGAAAGCTGAACACGCAGTTGTGCCATTAAATAAACTACAACATAGGCTACATCTCTTTCTCAGGGTAATTACATTTTGAATACAATTTTAGAATGTGGGGTGTCATACTGAAATAATATTTAAAAGAAACACAAAAGGGAAAAGGGGCTGGAAAGAAAGTTAGGAAAATGTGTTTTTACTGAGGTATATCTGGAAAAAAAAAATGAATTTATATTTTTGGATGGAAAATGACCTAAAATACGGTGCAAAAAAATCCACAAAACTTGAAATGAATTGACCCCTTAATATCAACTGTCTCTAGACTCTAATTTCTGCAAGAATAGCCTTCAGAATTGATCCTTTAGGAAATTCATATATATATATATATGAATATAATAAAAAATTTGACAGACTGAACCATTTTGACTTTTAGGTACAAGAAGCACCTTTTTGAGCCAGTTGAGGCTTACAAACTAGTTTTGTTATTTATGATTAGAAACAAAACTATTGTTTTGTTTCAACAGGCTGTTGATAACATACATCAGTAACACCTATAGCTTAGAAGAAACTGAGTAACATTTACTCTTTCTAATTCTATGCTAACATTGTACTTTGCACACTGGCCCCAAAAGAGTTCTCATAAATTATCTACATACATTATGCATTCAATATATAGTACTACATTGTCTTTTTCTTAACTGATTTCTTGTTATAAGCATATCCCTTTCAGCTCAAGGGTGGAACTGCTTTGCACACACTTTCTCTCAGTGAAGAGTCCCTCTCCCATGGCTCTGTTGAAGTATCCTGCTCCATCACTTCTGCAGCATCTTCTTCAGAGCTGTAATTAGCTTTCCAAAGCCACCAGTTCAGCCAGAAACCCATTAGTTATGGAAATTATGTTCCAAAAAAATAAACTAATGGGAAGTCTAACAACATATCTACTCCAGCTTGCAAAAAGTTACAGAACAAGAAGTTACATCTTACCTTGGTCCTTTGTTTTTGCGTAGCCACTTAAGCTCCTCACTAGATGTTTTCACACAGCTCTGCAATACTCAAGCTTCACTGCAAGACTCGTTACCTGCAGCAACTGTTTTTTGCTCTGCATTCTCTCCTCTTTTCTGTACAAATTACTCTTCAATTTCTTAATTCATTCAACCTTGCTGTTCATACTAGCCACCTCGACTACTACCGTGGTAAATAAAGAAAATAATAAGCCTTTGATTTTAAATATGTAAATCCTAAAAAGTGGAATTCAACATGCATCTTGTATTTCATCCTGTCACAACTGGTTTGCCTTGTGTTCCCTTACATTGCAACCTACTAATTATTCTTTTTCTGTTATATAGCAAACACAAACAGTTATAGAGAAAGCCATCTCAATAACATGACCCAGGTCAACAGGATTTCCTGAAAAAAAAGAAGAAATGAAGCCTTCTATTTGAGTAAATACTCATTAGTGCTACATTTCTCCTCACTAAAATTTAACTGTACTTAGTGGAGGCAACAACTGAGATGAGGAATAAAAGGGACCAAAGAGATAGAGGTTAATGGGACAATGTAGGAAAATAAGCCTTTACTGAACATTTCAATAGAAAAATAGTCTTTTATTTGTCAATCTCCAATTCAAATTTTAGAAGCAGCCACCTAGTTAAGCCCATAACCTGCAAAAGTTTCCAAATACTTAAGTCTATGAAGATTGGTGTCAATTTTAATGGAACTCCTACCCAAAGATAAGCAAATGCTGAAGTATTTCAGTAAATCACAAGTGTGTTGTGTGGAAGGGAAGAAAAAAAAATGTGTTCAACTCTGATTACTAAGTCTTCTGTACACAAAATCACAGTAATGAACCTGCTCATAAAATCATATTCACTAAAATCAAATGGAGCATTCATTTTTAAGATGAGTAAATTTTCACAAAGATAAAGAGGGAGAAAAAATAGATAAATCTATGGTTAATTCTGAAGTCCTTTCAGAGCTCCAGAGATCAAAAGCATTGCAAAATCGCAAACTGAGTTTAAAAGATGTTGAGCACCAACCTGGATGCTAACCAGAATCAGCTTCAGTCATCAATGGAAAACTTTAATAGCATCAGTTGGTTCTTTTGTTGTTTGCTTTGCGTTTTTCATCCAAAATGTAAATGCCTTGAGGCAAAGCTCTTTCACAAAATTATATATACACACATTGAAAAGGATAAATACAATAGAGACTTAGACAGCAGCGTTGTTTCTGTGGGCAATACGCCAAACCTAATCAGTTTGCTTCCAATGCCTGTCTGATTTGATAAGAAATAAAAGCTACTGAGGGTACTTGATAGTGAGTGGCACCACTGATAGTATCTAAGTCTTTTCCCTTAAAAATGAAACAAAAAATATACCAGATATATTTTTCATGAAATATTTTCAGCTAAAAAAAATCTAAAGTAAGATCCATCAGTAGGTAGTAAATACATCCATTTTGAATCCCTAATATTTAATTCACCAATTTTGTTGGGAATTAAAGATGTCTGGAGCGCAGAATGGGATATTCTCAGAAAAAAACAAACCATTCTTTTCACTACAGACTTATAGTGACATAAACTAGAAGCATATTAAATTTTGGAAAAGCAATTATTGGTGTCAGCATAATTCACAGTATTATAAGTGGTTTGACTAATTATCATTTATTTTCACTAGAATAGCTTCCAACTCCTTGCTCTACATCTGCTTCCAGGAGCTGATTCAGTGCCAGCTGAAGTTTAAAGGAAGATCCAAATTGATTTAGATGAGATTTGTGTCAATAGTTTATTCTCCATGTCAGCAAAGACTGAAAGGGAAATCTAAATACATATAGGAGCTTCCTTTCAAGCAGGAAGCCACTTCCCATACAACATGGATATGCACTTAAAGGAATGTACTGCAAGAACAGCCATGTAGATCCCCCTCCTTCCTCCTCACCACATATAACTGGAGAAATGGGCAATTATAGTTAAAACTAAAGGGATTCAAACTGATTATGTAATCAGGTTTGTTCTAAGGCCCCCTACGCTGTTACGGTGAAATCCTTCATCACGCTGGGATCAAATTATAGGTACAAAGCCATGCATTTTAACACTCAAAACACAAAGGCTTTAGGTAACTTAATATTCATTTGGATGGTACTGCTTCCACTCAGTGTTATACCATTTATATAGAGAAACGGAATTTTGAAATACCTGTGTCTCATTAGTTCTTTATTACTGACATGGGTTTAAATTAACTCAGAATTTGGGCCAATGAGTCAATAAGAAAACTGAAGTTTTAAGTCATATCAGAAATGCTGCTACTAAAAATACTATTTCAAAGATCTTTAGATGCTATCCACCTTAAAAGAAGGGTTAATAACGTCACCATGAGGAGCAGTTTGGGATTTGGCCCCCACACATAACTCGCAGAATTAGCAAGGACTAACTAGACATGATTAGAAGTTTGCATTTATTTGATCAGTGATAAGAAAATAACATTTGCACAAACACCCCAAACTCTTGTATACTCTAATCATCTGTGCTATGTCCTTGCCATCTTATTTCTGAATGAGGCTTCCTTTGCTTGCTTCCCTGTGTGCCTAGTTCAGGGTGTGAGAACCTTGTGCTCCAGCAGGGAAGAGCCCATCGCTGCCCCTTTAAACTCTCTATTCCCAGCAGTGCTGGGAATCCAAAGCAATTCCTGCTATATTCAGATATGCACTGTAAGTTTTTAGAACATTAACTTGGTAACATAAGAAGCCCATACACATGCCCTACGCAATTTTTATCCCTAGTTTATCTTGCTAGACAAAAAGCAAACGTCAGTACATTAAAAGCTTGATAGAAGTTCATATTTAGCATTTGTAACTAGTTAGGATAATAACTATTTAACAGTCTCATGGTGAAGCAGAAAGTCTTACTTCAGGGTTCTTGATTCAATCCAGTGCAAATGACAGTCTTGTCGGAGCCCATGCCCAAAACGATAAACCATTCCTGGCCACACGGTTATTCACTGCTCCTGCTGCATCTGTAAGCATCAAGTACGGAAATGCAGCATGCAAAAGTGCAAAATCAAAGTGATGTCATTGCTCAAGCTCTAGTAAAAACCCCATTGCTGTTATTCTAGGAGACAGCTGCCTCTGAGAAAATCAAACACTGACAACTTTGCTGATTCCCTATTTAAAAGACGATTGAAGACAGATTATATCACAACCACCTCTAACTCCACCTACCTTTCCATTGCAACTCCCAACTAAAAATAAATCTTGAAAACATACTTGATAATACAGGAAAACTCCAGCTTTCATTCTCATTTAAGAGCCAAGGCAGCAGATCAGGCAACGTTGGTGAATACTAAACAGGCTGTGCATGACTTTACACAACTATCGTGCCAACCCTGACATACTGAGTACACCAAAAGTAGAAGATTCATGAAACATTTTAAAATATATGTAGATTAACACTGTACACTGAGAGAAAAGGATTAACCAACTCATTTCTGTTAAAGATCGAGCTTTGTCCTAAAACGTTTTACATTTCTCTACGGAAAGCTATTTAATCAAGTTTTAGATATGCTTTCCTAATACATAATTACTTAATCTCCAAGTGAACCTTTTTAAAACCTCATTATCAACTAGGAAATATTTCTTCAACATATGTCTTCAGAACGACTTCTGCATAAAAGTATGAAGAATTTTGCTCTTCTGTACAATTTGTCACTTCCATATAATTTGTCTTCCATGTAATTTGGATCATTGCTGTAAATTTAAGCTTGCAATGGCTTTAAAAGTCTATCAGAAAAAGTTGGAGTTATCGATTGCTTAAGTCAACTGACCAGTAGCAGGCAACCGGTAACAGTGAAATAGATTCCAATCACCTCACAATGAAATAAATGCAACTAATATGAGTACAAATTTAACATACCCATTCAATGATAAATGATACATTTGGATGATTTTTTCCCCCTCTTCCTCCAAGTGGAACAACAAGCTGACATTTGCTACAGAAATGAAAATTCCGAACAACTTCACTCAGGGAACATGGAACCAATCTTACTGATGTGATTTATTTGGCAAGAGGAAAGCATATCCCTTTTTTCCTTCTCCAGTTATACAATGCTATAGTCAAGCTGAAATGAAAAATTATTTGTGGCGAAGCTGTGTTTCGGCAGTGCTTCATGAAAAAAAAATTGAAATAAACATGATCCCTCAGTTGCATTTCATCCAGTTAGCACACGCTGATGGAAAACATTTCTCCCTAGTTCGGACAGCTCTTCAGGGAACACTTTTTGTCAAGTGCAGTCAGAAATAACATGAAATGGCAGACACAGTTAGAAGTCCTTTTAAAACCAACATATCCTCACCTGAACCTTAGAGCATCTAAGGCCCAGCACAAGCTCAGGAGAGAGCTCTGCACTACCGAAATGCTCAGGCATATGTGAGAAATGAAAAAAGCAAACATGGAAAGTGCAGTACAGCCCTTGCTACATGAGTGACCACAGCGGCAATGGGCAATTCAGAAGACCCCTCCCAGACTTAAGAGAAGCAATAAAATACTGCAAGTGCCACTGGAAAATCCACGTCCAGAGACCACTGTCTTAACAAGCAGTTTATATCCTCAGAGGCACCCAGCGCTGTATTAATGGCCTTAAGTCACTGTGAAGATTTAACAGGAGGCAAATTATCTCTGCTGCAGCACTTCGCTGCCAACCTGCCCCAGCTCCCATCTGACGGAGGGCCTTGGCAGGGGGTCCCCACCAAACCGACCTGCTTGGCAAACAGGCAGCAAACAGTCAGACTCCAGAATAGGATGGGATTGTTTCCTTTAAGAAACAGTGCACTTGTTTCCCATATTTGATTTACTCCAAATAACTTCTCTAGGAAAAGAAAAGTTTTAATCCAGTCATGACTAAGAGAAGCAGAACTAAAGCTAGGTTAGATTAAAGCTTCATTCCCTAAATCTAACATCCCACTTGAGTACAGTGTTACCAAGGGCTGCTTCCTTGCTGCTGACCCTTCTGCTGCCCAGAAATCCACCCAGTTCAATCCATTGCGAATTTGTATTTGGGCCTCGTGACTCCCCAGTGCCATTTTCGGACACTGGAGAGGAAGCAAGTGAAGATCCCCAGAGCTGCCCTCTCCCCGGCTCACAAAGACCTCCCCCTGCGGAGGGGAGCACCCTGCCTCCCCGCCAGGCTCTGGGCAGCACATGCCGAGGAAGGGATGGCTGGTAGCAGGTTCGCCAATAGATGGGAGCAAAGAGCTCCCGTTTGCAGGAGCTGAGCTCCAAGAGGGAAAGGTGGCCAGAGACAAATTTTACATTATGCAAAACAGGAAGCTGATAAAATTACACTGGCTAAAGAATAAATGCATACTTGAGAAGACATCACACAAAGGAGCATACGGAGGAGGACATGGCACAGAAAGCCTGAAATACTGGCCTACCTCCAGTGTACTATTACAGCAGGGTAATAATAAACCAGTATCCTGGAGAAAGATTAATTAAGCCATAAATAGTTGTAGTGTTTTCTGGTTTTGCAGGGCATATCTAGTCCCTGAGAAAGCAAATCTTCTTTAAAAAGGAGTTCATGTACTCCATCATGTTCTGTGAATGCTCTTTCTCCTCATCACCTGTTCTTCAGCAGACCCAGGAGCGACCATGCACTTAGGCTGATGAAAACACATGGTTGGTCATGTAACTGCCCAGGTTTATCCTGCTCCTGCAGGAGTGACTACTCAGTGATGTGGAGGCAGTGAAGGAAGGGTGTCCTGGCTCATTCAAGAAATTCAAGGGTGGCTTCCTGCTAAGGGAACACGGTCTTATCTACTTGCATTCTGTAAAAACTGAGAGATTTCTTATCACTGTTGTGAATGGTTGGAGAGATTTGTTTTTTTCTGAAATGAACTGCACGCCTGACATAGCCGTATGCCTCTCCAGGACTCTGCTGCAAGGTTCTGGTGCTTCTCAAATATAAAACACTTCAGTGTTTTATAAGTACCTCTAGTCTCTAGCGATAACACTTAATGATGATCCTACAAGTTGTTGTTCCTCATATTCCCTTTAACTACCTCATTTGTCCTACTTAAAGATGAACAGTTTTTACCACGTCTTTCTCATTTGGGGAAAAAAAAAAAAGGCAGAAAGACAAAATTGTGCCCACACAGATCCTACCAGCTGAACAGATAGCAAAAATCTGCAAGCTGTGCTTACATTTACAGTAGCTTTCCTGCAGTAATATCAACTTCCATCTTCTCACCAAGATGCATTTAATTCTAGTTCCAGCTCACTCAGGACTAGTCATTTACACCTGAGCAGTCAAAACAAGGGTCTTCAGCCACTATTCTCTGGAACTGAGTTGATCTGGTTAGAGAGTTTCTCATAATTACTCATAATACTCACTTTTATAATTAGAAAAAAAATAGCATTTGCTACACATGTTGAAGGTAGTTAAGCATCATGACGGAAAAAAATAAATGCTGATACAATCAATTATTTCCATAAAAATTCCCAGACATGCTCCATGAAGAAAAAGAGAGAGAAAAAGAAGTTACCTAATAATAGCCTGTAGACTTTTCCTTCTATGAAATTTGTGTGTTATTTCTCTTAATCTCCTTTTTTTAAAAAAAAAATCAGCAAAGCAGAAAAGAACAGTTTTAGGAAAGGCAAAGGTTATCACAACATGCAAAGTATTCCTTTTTTTAAACTATTATTTTCATAGCTTAAGACAACCTCCAAACACAAAGTACGATCAAATATAGTCAGATATTGATTTTACAGAAATAGATCAATCCATTCTAATGAACAGGACAACACTTAATATCTAATGATAGTCCATGAAATCAGCTTTGTTCAGGTACACTTTTTAAACTTACCAAAAGTTAACCAAGTACTTCAGACTATCATGGAGTAAGAAGCACGATCACCAAAGGCTCTTTCCCAGTGACTGCTGTAATCAGAGAGAGATTTCTGACTTCTGGAGGTCTAGAAAAAGGACCCAAGAGCTGCCTCAAAGCAGCAAATTATGCATGTATTTCATCTCTTAATGATGTCTTAAGTTTGAGTTGAATACACTTAAATTTAGAAAAAGATATTCCCAATTTTCTCAGAGTAATGAACACTCGGTCTATCATTGTAACAGTTTTCCTGGCCTTTGCGATGAATCTACAAAGACAATTCCATCATCTCCTCAATTGAGTTTAATCATCCACAAAGCAACATACGGTGAGGGTGGGATATGTATAATAGACTGAGAAACAGAAATCTATTTCCCTCCTTTAGAGCTTTATGCAGCCCATGCTGCATGAACTGCATTCTTTCAAAGAGGTGCAGGGGAAGATGAATGAACAGAGAATAAGACCACTAGATGCTTGAAGCATATCTTGATTAAGCTCAGTTCGAAATATTGTGTGCTTGTGTGACACAAGCTATTTGAAAACAGCTTTAAAAGGAAAATGTCTGCCTTTCTGATCTCCATTCCCATCAGAATGATTTTCAGTTAAGCCTATCATATTTTACTCTGAGATATAAAGTTCTTCCTCACAGACAGTGGAAATAAAGCTTTTATTTTGTGACAGGGAAGGTTAAATTGAGGCACTCTTTTCTGTATTTGACATTTACAAATAGTAGAACTCACATAGCAATAAAATAATAATGAAATTATAAATAGGTTGCTCTTCATTTGAATTGCAAAGATGTGCTTTTATGCTTTGCTCAGAGCTCACACATGTTGGTGTATAATATCCCCCTGAAAACAATTCCTTAGTGACAGCTAAAATGGAAAGTTCATGGGATAATATACTGTCCAATAAAAGTTTCACCTAACAACCTATGTAATTTTACAGCAATATGTATAACTTTAGTTTTACAATGGCTTTTATGCTGATATCTCAATCTGCTTAACCAGCATTAATTAATTCATTGTTAAGATCCCTGAGAGATTAAATAACTTGACTGAAGTTAGACAGACCGCATGGCACAGTGAGCAATAAACCAAAAGTGACGAGACTTAAAGCTTAACTGTTTAAGTAGTGGGGGGAAATTCTCACGTATAGAAGAAAAGGAGCTCACTTCATTGTATGTTTTTAGTGTTTAGCTGCTACTCTGGTTTATTTTGGTAGATGCCAAAATACTCTTCTAGGCCTGAGTGATTCCTCTGCAAAGCTCCAGGAGTGGCAAAGATCCCTCTGCTTCACCTGCACATGGACACCCCTCCAAGCGATGGATTTCCCTTTTGCCCAAGTAAGGGCTTGCCAAAAACTCGAGAATATCATCCTCCATGATAGAAAACTATCTTATTACAAAAAAAGCACGTCATCTATTTCAGCTATTTGTTTTTCACTTTATGAGTATTCATGAATATTATCAAGCTCTCACGCATCCTGTGTTAGAGTAACTGACCTTCAGACAAATAAGGACACTTACTTAGATGAAGAGTTTTGATGGAAATTTTTGTGTTTGTAAGCTCACTTTCCCCTCCTCTTAATAGCTCTTCATAAATGGTAGATTGAAAATATTTTTGGAGAACCTTTGTACTGCTCAGATATGAAGAATATGGTCACTGAAATATCATGATCTGCATAATTTGAATACTATATAAATATTTTATTTAGAAAGTCATACTTTCAATTCAAGCAAGAGATTTTCTCAGTAATATCAAAGAAATATATAAATACATAAATCATGCATCTCCT
Organism: Crypturellus soui; assembly: GCA_032275445.1. NCBI lineage: Eukaryota > Metazoa > Chordata > Aves > Tinamiformes > Tinamidae > Crypturellus > Crypturellus soui. Next base: position 488,077 of record JAUBNY010001160.1, read on the forward strand.
GTCAGAAGAATTTGTAGTTTTTCTCGTTTTCATAGAAGAGAATATATTGAAATATCTGGGGGGGTTTATTTTTTTTTTAAACTAGAAGAAAAACAGAAAAGATGGAAAAGATTCTGAAAATACTGCCTTCAATTTTACAACATGTCTTAAACCTGTTCTGCAAGCTGCACAAATTCTCAATCTACTTGACCCAAGTGCAGGAGAAAGGCACTTAGGAACAGTCCTACTTTTCAGGTATTTGTATAACTGTCTTTCAGTCAGCTTCCACTCCTGTACCTTACCATGCCATCCAGTTATACCACAGCAAACCCTCTTCTTTCCCTTGTTTCTCTAGCTCAGCCAGCTGAATGGTGCTTTTCCTCTATCTTGCAGTACAAAGAAAGCAGCAGAGCGATGTTCCCTCATGGCCATATTTCACTTAAAACAATTAGAACTCATCGGCAAATACCAGCCTCTCCGCAGGGAGGCATTGCCGGCCCGTCCACCCGGTGGCACTCATGCCTCTTCATAGTCCCGAGTAATTAAATACATTAAAAGGCCATTACTGCAGCCCTGTCCCTGACCTCTGCTGCAGTCTGTGCTTCTCCTAGTGCAGGGAAAGATGCGTCCCCCTTGCCCCTGGGGGCTGAAAGGCTCCCCCATCCCCAAAGGAACGTGCCCGTCTCAGAGGAAGGTGCCTGCAAAGCGTTTGTCTCAGGCGTGACTCTGCTCAGGAAATCCAGATGTACTGCCGTTCCCTCAATCCTACACACCACTGCAATTGCAGTATCTTCTATCTTATATTTTAAAATAGTCTGGTATACATACCCAATTTTTGCCCTATCATGTTGGTTTTAGAAGATGTGGAAACTGTCACTTCAGTCAAAGAATGGCTGAATAAATTAATCGGAATAAATTAAGTGGTTTGAATTTATGTAAGCTTCTCATTCAAGCTTCCCTTAATAATAAACGAACCGCACTACAGTGCTCTGTCTTTTGCATCTAACAAAATATCACCAGAGTTTCGATCTTCAAAATTGCTTCCCAGTCAGATGTCCAATGCAAGAACATATGTTTCCAGGAAGGCTTAGGATTTATTAGCTAAATCTTATTCTTCTTTTTTAAGCATATCCAGCTTTTGTTTTCTCCTTGTGGCAATTCACTTTTCCAAGCTAACTGGTCTTGGCCTATGCATTTCCTTCTGATGGCCTCCCAGACAAAGCACCAAGTTTCCAAACCAAGTTCTGAGGGTGGCTCTTTTTTCCCCATCAGACGTGGGAGAGGAAACCTTTTTTTTTTTTTTTTTTCTCCTTCTCTCCATTCTTTCAGATTCCGATGACATTCCTCCTCCTAAGCAGCTAGGACTCCAGACTTGAGAACTGCCGACTCCACACGGGAAGTATGAAAATGGCAAAGAGCAGCCCCCAAGTCAAGACAGAGACGAACCCAAGGGCAAAGAGTAACAGGACCGTGACTATAAGCGTGTGCTGCCCGCGTGAAGCACGAAAGCACAAAGGGCTACGTCCAGTTCAGGTTTCAATATAGATGCAGAGTGACTTACAGTAAGTGATGTAACTATGTTACAAGTTCGGATTCTTCACTTTTTGATTTAACTTGCATCAGAACTTATAAAAACAAATAAATAAAAAGAACAGACTATTTCCTTTCCAGTGAAGCCTGGATGAACCTACTGTGTTACAGTATCTATCTACTGTGTCACAGTGAAGAACTTGCACTATTTCTAAAATCCCTCCATCCAGACATGCCAGCAACATTTGCTGGGCTCCCTTTCTCATAGGCACCTTTGCCACGTTCCATCTCTCTCAACTGCTTAGGAAAACACCCATGTCTGAGTGAGTGTGCCAGGGCTCAGGCAGGCAACGTGAAGACGGCAGAAAGATACGATTCTTCAAAACAGTATGCATATATGTAAGTATGTATATATTACACTATATACTATAGTTAGATACTATACCTAGTATATATAATATGCAAATATATAAACATGTGTGTGGGTTTGTAAAATGACAAATTTTCTGGCCTCGGAGGTCTGCTGGAATACACACCACATTATACCAGAGTCCAATCATGAGTGGATGCTAAAATTGGTGCATACAATATGAATGAGTCTCTAGCAGAGATCTCGCTGGGGAAAAATGTGCTTCATTTAAGAGGCTGCTATCACAGCATCTTTTTAATAAGAGTGAAAAGAGAAGAAAAAATACAGTCATAATGAATAAATTAATGTTAAATAAATGCTAACTCGAGCATTAGTCATCTACCTTTTCATCCACCTTTCTGATGCCAGCGCGCTCTCCCAGAGGACACACGGAGGCTGTGGGAGCGTCGTGGTGCTGCTCACGTTGGCACTTGCATCCTCGCCACGAGCCCTGACAGCAGTCACACCACCACCACCTTGGCGTCCCCACCAGCTTTCCATTGGCTGAAGACATGAAACCTACTCCGGAATCCAAAACAAAGTAAAGTGGCAAAGTGGTTCTCTACCACTTGCATTGAACTATCCAGCCCCGGGTTTTAAATCTTTCAGTAAAACAAACTCAAACAAACAAAAAGGACTAACTTAATCCTGGCATGAGAAATTGCTTGCTTTCTTTAAACAAAAAACTACCACAGTTCACCGAAATATTTCAAGCTTTCACTATACTGAAAAAGAGTATTGATTTTTCTACTTCTTCTATTGTGAGAGCTCTTGTAAGCAGCAGAGACTGTTACATAATTCTCTTTTAGTCATCAGGATTTTTTACGGAACATTTCCAAGCTGCAAGTTGTTTTTATAAACTGATCACTTCTAAAATCGTTCAGACTTCTTCTGTCTCTTTGTATCTCTGACAGTAACATCACTGAATAACTGAATACAGGTACTACACACTTGGCACCCAGAAGCACGTGGCAGACACGGCCCTTAGTTGTCACTGCGGAGAACTTGAGAGAGGACCAAGTGGCTGGAGGCTGGACCGGGTGAGCAGAGCTGGGATAACGCTCTATCCCGCTTGTTAATCCCAGTTACCAGCATCCAACAGAGTTGGAAAAAATGGGCAAAACCTCCTAATTCCCAGGCTCTGTGATGATCTCCTAGTCCTATTCAGAAGCAACTTCCAGACTTGCTCCGATTCCCTGCCAATATGAGATCCTCCAAAAATCTGCATTCTTTTCTCCATCTCCATGTCCCTCTCAACCTGTAAATTCACTTTGCAGTAAACTTCCAAAGTGAGGCTTGGCTGCAGGGTCCATCCTGTGCTACCTTCTCATGCCTGGTTCCCAGGGAGTTATCTTGGAGAAAAGTGAGGTACAACACCTGCATGTTGCTTTGGTTTTGATTTACGACTAAACCTGCACACGTTTCTGTTTGTTCATTTGTAAAGCAAACCTATTTTCCATTTTTTTTACGGTTCAGCTATATTATTCTTAACCAGTGTGGATGGAAGATGAATGGCTGTGACCATTCCCTTCCACTCCACACATACTCAAATACACTCTGATGATACTCAAAGAGAACGTCTCAGCTGAAGGCGGTATTTTATCTAAGCATTTGAATGCGGCGGTGCAATTACCATGGGAGAACTGAATGCTACGTTCCCTGAAACTTCAGATAATGGCGCTTGGAGCAAAACTTTGTTAAAAGCCAGGAAGCGTTCCATGCAAAATCAATCCTCTACCCAACTAAAATGATACTTACAAAGCAAAAAGGATAATCTGAGACTAATTAAATTCCAAGTAAAAAGAATTACGCATTAATATGTTTTAAGTATTAACACACATTCGCTTTAGAATATAGTTACATTTTTACTGCCCTGTTACAGCCATCCAGGGGATGCATTTGCAGTGCTATCCTCGTCCACCACAACCCACGGCCAAAGGATAATTAAAGTACAACGCACATCCCCACAGCACAGGGCTATCCAAACAGCCTTGGCATTTTGACCACCATCTGGTCCGGTCTGGCCTTAAAAAGAGATTAATTCTACATCATCCAATCCTGCTACCATTCTCTTCTGACAGATTTCCAGTATCAATGCAGGACAAGCATGAAAAGCTTCAGGTTACAGAATTTGCAAGAATAAGCCTTTTACAAGGAGAAAAATAGTCTTCCCTCCCATATACATTTTTGCTCTCCCAATAATTAAGTCACAGAAGTGATCAAGATCCAATCACCTTTTTCAAACAGTTTAATAGACACACATCTTCCATTCTGCCTTCCATTTGATAAAGCAAATCTGACAAAATCTCAGGTCCAGAAAAGGGAAGGAGGAGAGGGGAATTTTTTTTTATTATTATTTGGACATGACACCATCCCAAAGAACAAAATATTTAGACAGAAAGAAGCCGGTGTAGGATTATTTCTAGAAATGAAACAAAGATTTCAGTGACTATCCAAAAGCTGAAAAGGGAGCACCCAAGGTGGAGCTGATGTCCCAGTTGGTGGCCAGGGATTTCACACAGCCCTAGTACGGATGACAAGGAGCAAGACCAACACTGCAGCAAGCATCACCTCATTGCTGTCGGTGTCTGCTTCTTTCCTACAGGAATTTCATCTTGTTTTTTAATATGTTCAGTAGAAATGTCCATCAATGGGCAAGGAACAAGCCCTGAACCCAGTGCCCTGAGACAACAACATAAAAGTTGAGATTTTTGAGGAGAATCTTTTCCAATTCTTTGAAATTCCCAACCCATTGCTTCCAGGAGCATGCTCACGATTGCTGGACAGAAGAGCAGGATACTGGGCATTTCTGCTGGTGTGAAAAAAAAAAAAATGTTGCCAATTCAGAGCAGATCACAAATGTATGGTTAATTTTAAACACGTTACAGTGTTTGCAGTACAGGGCTCTCACTCACTCACCCACCAGTAACACTTCGAAATGCACTCAGCCAGCAGGATAATCTTGGAAAATAAACTTCATTAGAGCAAAGACATGGCTATTCCAAGCAAGAGTGACTCAGGCTGGTAATCAAATAGCATAGAAAATGCCATTCATCATGATTTTGATATTGATAATTTTGTTAGTCATTTGGAATACCAGATGTAATCATTAACCATAATAAAATCTATTAAATTTGTTCCTATGAAATGACAACCTATGTTTCATCCAAGCAATTACCACCTTGTTTACACTGAAAATTCTGAGGAAATAAGACTGACCCGTACAACAAGCCTTTGTATTTAAAACTTAAGCCTCCATGGGTGTAACGGGCTCATGTGCTGTTTGCATGTCATTACGAAAATCCATCTGCTTGTTCAGAAGGTTTCCTTCTTACCTCAGAAAAGGAACTCTTCCTCTTAACACTTCCATTTTTTTTTTAATATTTTATTCTATTGTAGACATATATTGGTTATTTAATTCCATGAAAAGAATTTGAACAAATTCTCCAGTTCAGCAAGTAGGTTTTGACTGCCAAAATGGGAAGGACATTGGAAGTCCAGAGTGGAAGAGATCCCCGAAACACATCTCTCCTCAGCAAGGCCAAGGAGAACTTTGCTCAGCAATCAGCCAGTGAATAAGTTGGAAAAGTCACCCTCAATACTCCATAATAAAAATTCAATGTTAATAGTCTTTATCTCATATAACAGCTAAATCAACACAAGAAATTCTAGCTTTTCTGCAGACCTATTTGATCATGTTCACCAACTAAAAATGATACTGGCCACTATGCTAAGCATTATGAAGTAGAGCTCTAGTTTTATAATATTATGCATAATATACAGCTTAATTAATTCATTCTCCTGGTTAGTGCAATAAAACTTTTAAATACAGTTAATGCTGTTTTATGTCTTGCTGATAATTCATTTGTATAATTAACATACTGCTATTAATAGTGGAATAAATGCAGGTAAATGTAAATGTTAAAGGCTATTAAAATTTGGTCTATGTATTATTTGAGTGTGTAATTTACTAATAGGGATAAAATACCTCTCATCATAATGCGACATGAAACAGACATAACCTGTTGCAAATCCTCTTAGAGCTATGGAAAAATCCAGCTTTAACAGGGGACAGGAAAAAACACCACCATGATTTAAAAAGAATAAAAATATTTCAAAATAAAATCAACCCCAGTTAACAGCGCACAGTGGAGTCCAAAGGGTTTTGATGTTTTACAGGTTAAAGCACTATTGTGCTTTATACGTAAGGGATAAAATTGATGAAAACCTTGTAGCATAAATTCTGGCTTCCTTTACTAACTCCAGGGGTCCTTAATCCACCAACAGCATTTTCCTATTTGAACTACTAATCTAGCAAAATACAAGGGGGAGTAGAGAGAACAGTGTTGCATCCTCGACATGAATTACTTCTCATTCACTGCAGCGTGTTGAAAAGACGGCCTCTGACCTCTGTTGTTATGGAACAGGAAAGTA
>JAUBNY010001160.1:514876-530736 GCA_032275445.1 Crypturellus soui
CTCCTGCAGGAAATCTCACCGCGCTCATGCCCACTGCAGTACTGAGGTGCCAACATCAAGGAGACGCAGGGTGACACGGCCCTCTGCCTCGGCTCCTGCTCACACTCACCTGCCGCTCCAGCGGTGGTCGTCGGGAGACACACATGGGGACCCGCCTGGCACAAGGGCAGCAAACAGGAGCTGCCAGGACACGCGGCAGGTTCAGACTGGTGGCCGCAACAAAGAATGCCTACCAGCTTGGTCTCTCTTACAGAAAATGTTTTAGGGAACTTGAATTAAATGGAATTTGGTTGGAATTAAGTGTTATTCCTGTTTCTGTCACTACAGGGTGTCAACAGTCAACAACTGATCCGTAAGTCCACAAAATGTGGTCCTTCCTCAATGATTAATTCAATGAAGTCTCCATGTGAAATAAAATACCGTACAGTGCTCATAATCACAAGATCTGGAGGATGAGATTTGCTGACCAGGCCCATCTCACTGCAAAACATGCATCTTATCCCAGTCACCTCTAGCAAATAACGTCTTTCCTTCAGAAAAGCTTTTATACCAAAAAAGCCTCTTTCTGTCCCATTTACCCAAATCAAAAAGAAAAAGCATAAAAACTAGGAGAGTAAAAAAAAAAAAAAAAAAAAAAAAAAAAGTTACCACAGTTTTAAATAATAAAATGGCTCTCCCCTAAGTACAGCTTTAAGTACAGCTTCTACCTTGAGAAGGGGCGTCTGCACAAAATCTTCCTGCTGTACTATTGTACCTTTCCTCTTTCAACTTGAATCCAATAGTATTAGGAAGCAAAAAAAGCCTCTAAACAAATATGTCAGACAATAAGCAGTTATAGCATTTGAAGGAAAGAAAATGAACTTCTGAATATATATAATCTCATCTCTCTGCTTTGTTCTTTTTAGTGTACCTCATCATTTTCATCTGGGCTAGCCCCACAAACATGTAACCTGCTCTGGCATCTCACTGCAGGCCAAGACGTTCAAGCAGAAAGACAAATGGAGACAGTTTCCTCCTCTTCCCTTCACCCACCATTACATTCCCAGCAACAGTTTTCTACCAAGAGCAAAGTAAAATGAGAAAAAGCATATATCTTAGTGACATGAGTGATTTATAGCCCCAAAGAGAGACAAAATGATCCATGACTAGAAGTCAGTGTTTTTATTAGAAATGATGATTCCTAGTTATGGTGCTTTTTAGTTATGTGCATAATTAACATTAGCTTGTGAAAGCTGCCAATGATGCTCATCACCAGTGAATGTTCTTATAAAATGTGTGTGGATTTGAATGCATGATGAAGTTTCTCTGTCTTTTGGGATTCAAAAGAGGAGTCTGTGAATACTGCAAGATTTGATGCAAAGAAAAAAAAGAAAAAAAAAAAAAAAGAGGAGGGGGAAGGGAGAAGAAACCACTATTTGCCCAGTGAAGAGTACAGACTAGTGTAGAGTACAAAGTAACCACTGAAAACCCAGACTTCCCCTAAAATACAGAAGGATTCAGAGCTCCCTACAGAGCTTTATCTTAAATCCCAGCCTCAGAGCATCTCTGCTGGTGAGAAAAATAGTCTGCAGACTGCATGCTTTTTTTGAGTTCTGAGAGACACACAGTGACTTGACTCTTTGCAGTATGGTTTGAACTAAATAGCTCTTAATTAGCTGAGTGCACCTTATGCACTTATACTGTACTTATATATGTTGTCTTGTTTATCATCAGGTAATTCTGGTAATTTTTGGAAATTAAACTGTGTAAATTGAGCCCATGTACCAGTTAGTTACCAGTTGCAGTAGAGAAATATCCATGCTGGAAATGCTACCCAATATATATTCCAGCAGTGCACTAGTATTATACCATTTTAATTGCTTCCTTAATTACATCACTGACCTCTAGCAAAACCATTCTGCCTTTGCCTTCCTCTCGAAAAACAGCTCAGAAGGGCAATATCCTTGTCCCAAACTAAATACTTCCGTCCTGAGTAATTTTATTATTACAAATTCCACAATGGAAAACAAGAAAAACTATTACTCCAAGAGGAGACATACTGGCAATGGATATATTTCCAAGCCGTATTTCTTTTCATTCTACATAGCCCACTGCCTTTTGGATTTATCAAAATATTTACTTATGGGAACGGTTCTACTCGGTGCCTTGTGGATCACTGATTACACATTAAAGAACAAGGTCATAAAATATTGATAAAATCATTAACTACAGTTTTCTGCATTTACCATGGCTATAAACACATGCCGCCTCAATCTTAATTTGATTCCCAGGGAAATAAATTATTTCAAGAACAGCATTTAATTGCTAGAACACTTCAAAAAGAATGAAAGGGAGAAAGGAAGGAAAGGAGCACCTGCTTCACAGCTCCAACTTTCTGGTCCTGTATTTGCCTCACCTGGGGATACTTCTAGTGAGAAGAATTACACGTTCCAGCCCTAGAGCCAGGGTTTTATAGGAGTGCTGTAAACTTCAAACAATCCAGCAAATAGAATGGCAGCTGCTCAAAACTGCTATCCATTTGGCTCTATGAGTTTTGAAAGCAATCTGCTGACATTTTTCCTCCTGATATCTGTTGCCTTCTGGAAAGTCACCCTCATGGCACACTGACAGTGAGGGGACATCGCTGCAAGGCTGAATAGGAAATGCCAATTGGGTTCTCTAGACAAAGTTCACAATGTGAGGTTATTTTAGTACCTTTTCTTCCAGACAAGGCTGTTTCTCCTTCTCTAGGAGAGGCTCTAGGAGATGAGATCCCCTCCATGCAGAGTTGGCACGAGGCATGGCCCACGGAGCAGCAACCACAGTTGGGTTAGCTGAGCATTGCCTGGCGTACTGGGGCTGGCACCACAGGGGCTGGGATGGAAAATTTTGGAAGTGAAGGATCAAGTCCTCTCTTTGCACAGAGGAGCTGTGATGTAAGGAGGGAAGACAGAGTATCTGCAAGCAGAATGCAGTTGCCGTTTCCCAGGGCTTTAGTACGATTTTGGGAAACCAACTTTCCATACGGACAAGAACACTCGATTTTACAGGCAAGCTTTATCTGAAGATCCAACATTCAGATAAAAATAGCAACTGATTTGAAGTAAGAAACAAGATGAAAGAAAGTCTCTGCAAAGGCATCAAGCAAATGCTCCACCTTTCCCCCACCTCAGCACCCTGAGCAGAAGCCCAGAGCCCCCAAGCCCCGCAGACCCTCGCCCAACCTGCAAGCCGCGGCCTCACACCTCAGACGAGTAACCCACGGGGCCTGGGGAAAGCTTGCAGGACAACCTACGGCAGCACAACCTTCTCTTCCAGTATCATTTATTACTTATGTTGTTTTCCAACCTCATTTTAAATCTGGTTGGAGTTTTCCAGCATGACTGACAAGCAGCTACTTTGCTCCCTCTGTTGTACTGAAGTTGTTTTTCTCAGTTGGTTTCAGAGCTCCTACTGAGCTGTTAATGAGCTGTCAATTATTTGTGCAAATTGGGAGGCAGGCAGTGCAAAGCAGCTGCACTGGAGAGCTACTTCCCTCAAATCTTGGGAAATGGGACAACTACTTTAAAGAATTCCCTTTACTGATGAATCCTCATCAATGCCTGTACAAAAGCTACTACATAAAAACTACCAAGCTGTAACATAGCTGACCATTTACAAGCCCACTACAGAAAAATAAAATCTAATAAAGTGCAGAGACCTAACTTCAAAGACTAAGTTCAGAGCAATATTTTGAAAAGAAATAATATATATTTTTTTAAATCATTCCTCTGCTGGCCCATGTATCTCAACTACAGTTCAAATCACTATTCATCACTTTTCACTAGCAACCTGTTTACTGAGTTTAGTTTTCCCACAAACCATAAGTTCACCTTTTGCTTCCGATTTCAACCTCTCCTTCTATTCCCAAGGTCTAAAACTGACCCATTTCCTAGCACACAGCCACACAACCAGCTGCTTTACCTGGAGCACCTGGATGGAAACAACCAGTTCATGGGGAAGGGCAAGAGCAGATATCAGGGAAACCCAGAAATCCCTCAGAGCAGCTAGAACCAAAACTTGCTTCATCAGTGGTGGAGCCACAAGGACTTCTCTCCCTCTGCCCTCCCATTTTGGCCATGCGAGCACTGAAGGGACAGGGCTACCTCAGAGCCTGGCACCTTTGACATGCAAGGTGAGAACAATTTACTGACCATCTTTTTTCATCTGAATAACCAGTTGCACATACAAGTCAGGATTAGTCATTTTAATCATCATGACACAACTTCAAAAGCATCGTAAGAAAAAAAAAAAAAAAGAAAAAAGATGTTCTAAGTTTTAATTATGCAAAGGGCTATTCTTAAGAGGATAGAGCTGGCTACTTCAAATGCTTAAGTCTAATCACATGTGTAAGTCATTACAGACTCAGGGTGGTGTTTTTGCTGAAAGTCCCAAGAATTTTGCACTAAAGGAGAATTGCTGCTTGGCCTCTAACAGACCTCCCTGCTCTCGTGTTCTTGGAAATACAGATTCTCACCCAGCAGCTACGGACATCCCAAAGAACAGCATCGGTCTGCAATGAAATTTTAGGGCTTGTCTAGCAGGAAAAACACGAAAATAAGAATTTCACTAAGTGGTCCACTAAATGGTACAAATAGGAGATGAGATAAAAAGAATTGGAAAATCTTAAGAATTACATTATAAAAATTAAAACTGGTCTTTATTTCCTTCAGAAATTGATACTGACAAAAAAATCCACTTTAAGTGCAAATTTCATTAAAATGCCTAAAAAAATATTAATCTTGGTGATTTTAGTATTTTTTTTAATGACAAAAAAGGGCAGTTCACAGCATCGGTAGCACACAGAGCCATCTGCACGGTCACGAGGAAGGTTTTATTTTTATTCCGAGCGCGCAGCAGGTCAGGTAGAAGGGCGCGTGACGCCGCTCCGGCCGAGCGGAGCGCCCAGCGGCAGATCCCGTCACCTTCACTTTACCTCACACCTCAGCACTGAGCCCCGCGCAGGCGCGCGGCTCCTCGTGCTGGAGGCTCCATCTGCCCAATGGGCGCGCAGGGCCTCGCGCCGGCTGAAGGCCCCAACCCGAGTGAGTGCGGCGGCGAGCACGGCTGCTGTCACGAGCTCTCCTGCTTTGTGTCCTTCCTTTACTGCCTTCTTACAAAAGATGTGGCTCTCCTGCCACCCAACTGCTCCCTCACAACAGACAGGGGAGGCCAAGGACCCTTGACTCTCCAAGGGGGGAGTCAGCAGCGTTGGCTTCCCTGCCTCGCGCGAGGCTCCAACATCCACAGACCCAAGAAAACCCGCCTGCCTATCCCTTACCTTCCACAAACAAGTTCACTTATGGAAGAGACACAAAGTGACCAACATCCTCTTCTTTCAGGAAGCTTTACTCACTGGTAACTGCTGAAATCATCCTGTGGGACCTGAGCCTCTGCAGAGACGTGAGGAGAGCTTTCTGGAGGCTGGAATGGACGGACTGCAAACAGTGCAGAGGGTTCATGAGCCGCATTTAGTAAAAACAAGACAAAGCACCCTAAAACAAAACAAAAACCACCCAAACCAATGAGCGTTGGTCTACTGATTTAGAAGTACCTTACTCCTAATCCATATTACCAGTGAAATTTAAGAGAAGTTACAGATCCAGTAACACATCCCATAGATGAGGAAGCCAAAGGAGCAATACTGTGTGTTTATTGGTACTAAATAAATAGGAGAGTTATCTTCACCTCATCTGTACCACAGCCAGATCCTGCTCTCAGGTGGCAAAACTGGAGATGATAAAACTTGCCCACTGGCAAAGAGATGATGAACCAAATGAAAGTTCGGGTCTCTCGAGTCTCTAAGAAAACCCTTATAACCATTGATTTTCTGCTAATTTCATATATTATGCTTTATTTAAAAAAAAAAAAAAAAAGACTGAAAAAAAAGCATTACAAAAAATGAAGGAAGGTACTTTAATTGATTTCAAGAATTTTACCTTTTCCTATATTTCATAATTTTCTATGACATAGAATATGTAAGGGAAAAAAGTGTCACTGTTACATGGACTTAGTGTTAACAGAACAACATCTTGCAATTCAGCACTTCCTAAAGAGAAGCACCAGACATTAACAGCACCGTGTCTCAGAAATCTGTGCATTTAAACTGTAATCAGATCAACTAAGTTTCTACGTAAACAAAAACCAAAAAGAGAGAAGCTGCTAGAGGTATCTAAATAATAGACTGCACAAAGACAAGTCTGAAATTAAAAAATGCCAGGAAATTTGCCTGCAAGAAGTGTCATGCCTCTGATGGATATATGAAAGTGAGACCCACATGACCTTTTTTGCAATCTGACAATTATCACTGATGACAAAATTGCTGCATGTTGTCAACGGCATTTTAAATGTTTCCTACTTATATTTTCCATCATCAAATGAACACAGATGCTCATTCGGGCAGATTCAAGACATAAAACCATTCTCTAAAAAGATGAAATTTTTCCTTTTAAAAAAAATCCTCATCCCACCTTATTCATCCAGTAAGACATCCATCAAATAAAAAACCTCTGCCATGCAGACCACAGTTGAATACATTACAGGAACCAAAGAGTATATGTAGCATCCCCCAAAACACTGAGAACAGAATTTAATGTTCAATTCCTAATATTAATACTAATCTAAATATTCACCCTCAGCACTTAATCTCTCAAAGCAACTAGGATGATGCTGTCCCAGAGTCTATTAACACTGAAAAGCATTTTTCTGATCCCAAGATAGGTAAGGTCTGAATACTGATATGCTCTGTTGCACAGGCTTTTCATATTCATAATGCTGACAGGGACAGGCTGAAATCAGAGCAATATTAAAACTGAAAAAATATTAAAACTGAAACATTTGAAATAACTACAACAAATGCTCTTCTCCTCCTGTGTCATCTGCATTTAGGAATAAAGTCTTGGCTGCTCTGAAGCTAAGATTTCCTCCAAGGTATTTACAAATGCGTGCGCATACTAATTCTATACAAGCAAGATTCAGAATATGGAAATCACAAGATATACACGAGTAATTCGTGGCAGCTGGCACCTTTCCACCAAGTTGACTGGAAGCCAGGGAGGCAAATTCTGCTGTCAGCTCTGTGCTACTCCGAATGCAGGGCAGGGTTACCCAAACACAGCCCAAAACACGGTTTCCTCCATACAGCCTCATTAGGAGGAAATTTCTTCTCTGCTATGTCAGTGCTTCAGTTCACCAGGGTCTTTATGATTTCTCATGGAAAAGTATTCAGTGTGAATTTCAGTGGGAAGTCGATTAAATTCCCAGCTTGCCCTTAATACTATTTAAGTAAGAATAATAAAATATATACATACGCACACACACACACATACACAGAATGAATGGCTTTGTGACCTCTAAAAGGAAGTGCATATCTACAATTTTCACAGCTAAGTCAAACAAGGAATATAAAGGACAAATGTCACACAGATGTATTTTTCAAAGTCTTAAGTTTTACGAGCCTTCCTTTGTACTACAAATAAGCTTTATTACAGCACCGCCCTGCAATCAACTAGGACTCTTTTATTCTGGGAGAAACAGGCAGAATGAAACCCAGCAGCTGGCATGGTAGACTTGACCTTTGAAAACTGAAGTCTGCAGTTTCCCCCTCAGTTTACTCAGTTTTTCAAGCCTTGGAAGGCAGCAGGCTCAGCACCCCGCAGACGCTGCCGCCCTCGAGGGCTCTTTGGTGGCGCCGTTGCCCACATTTGCTAGCTCCAGGCAGCGGCTGCTTTGCTAGCCCCAGACTGCAAACCCTCTGAATTCAAACAGGGTCCTTATTCTCCATTGCCAAATCACCAGCTCTCATGCTCATCATAAACGCCCCGAGCTAAGCATGGTGTTTTCCAGTATGTGCCCACCTTGAGCCCACACCAGGATGGCATTCGCTGCACTGCAGCATTTTAAATTACGCAGAAACACTATACCCACCACTGCCTCTACTGTTTATGACAGGAACATCTAATATATGGGTAAATTTCCATTTGGAGAAATCAATACTCTTAAATAATAACTAAGATTTCAGGTCTTTCAATCACAATGCAAAATAACCTACCATTAACTTTACAAATGAGAATCAAGTTAAAAGGTTTCTAGCAAATCACCAGTAAATCACCAGAATTTGCTCCAGGCAGAGATATTATTCCTAAATTGTTGCCAGTGATATATAGCTTCAGCATTTTTTTTTTATTGCTAATTTGCACTGGTTCCTCATACTCCTCTTCTAACAGATCATTAAAGGAGCCAGATAATTTGTACTGCTGCCAATAACTGTCTCAAGGTACAGCTCTTCAGGTGAGCCAAGGAGAACGCGCGGCAAGGGGGAATCTTCTAAGAGAATGCCAAATTAAAGCATTGTTAGGAACAAATAGGAATCACTTAACAGAATAAAATGCAACATACTGAAATATCTGCTACAGGAAAATCACATCATCTCAAGGCTGTCACAAATTTAATACCACCTTAATAACATACGATTAAGGGCTGCCTTTCTTGCTTTTTATGATTCGATTCACTTTATCGTATGTCAAAAAAAACATACTGGATCAGATTGTACTTGGAAATAATTGCAAGTGGTGACACAGGCATCCAGAAGAACTGTAATACTACAGAAAATAAAACATACAAAACTATATAGAGACAAAGTTCTTGCACTGTTCCAAACTTTGATCAGTTATGCAATCAGTCTTTAGAAAGTTGATCCATTGTATAAAAGCCAGTGGTAAGTTAAGAATAATTTATGGATCATTAAAAATGGTTTAAACCAAGTATCAAATGTTCAAGTTCAGAAGTATTGGCCACAACTGATTCTTCTTCAGTAAGTCCTTTCTTTCATAATTTCCTCTGCTCTGACAATAAAGTATTTTTCCTGTTCCGAAAAACCTTCTGATTTCATTTGTGGAGGACAACCGAGCAGCACTCGAGCACCAGCATTAACACCGGCGCCTCTACCTTTAGCAAGGACACGAGACGCCTCTAGGAGGCCATTTGGAAGCCCCAACCGCAGCGCCCGAGCAGCTCGAGCGCCCCGGGCTCGCAGCCCTGCAAGCGACGGGCAGGCTGCTCCTGCCCGCAGGCAGGGAGCCCAAGCGGCCAAGTCTCTGCTGAGCTTCCGCGCTGGGACCGGCGAGCACCGGGAGCTCCCTGCTCCGTGCGGCACAGTTGTTCTCGCATCTCCCCACCGAGTTCAGGCCAGATTCATCCATGAACAGGGACACCTCTTTGCAAAAGGCAGACAGTTCACCTTTCCTTACACTTGTTCCACAAACTATTGGTATTTCTTTTGTCTGTATTCTTAGTATTTTCCCATTCCGTAAATTTAGAGATTAACCCAAGACTGTAAAAGATGGACATACCATGACCAGGGAGCAGCAGCAACAGCATCACGTACATTAAACACCAACTTGTACCTAATATTATTTGGAAAGGCAGCAGAAACCGTAGTGTAAGAATACTGGTGAAATGCTTTCATATTATCAGAAAAAATAAGTAATTTAAAA
This sequence comes from Crypturellus soui, assembly GCA_032275445.1. Taxonomy (NCBI): domain Eukaryota; kingdom Metazoa; phylum Chordata; class Aves; order Tinamiformes; family Tinamidae; genus Crypturellus; species Crypturellus soui. The sequence goes on from JAUBNY010001160.1 coordinate 524,389, forward strand.
TACACTATTTTTAAGAATACTAAAATAAGAATATATGCCTTCAAAAGTATTATTCATATTTATATTCAATATATTTATTCAAAATTATTATTATATAGTTTCAAATGTTATATGAATATTCAAAAGAATCAGTATAAATTTAAACACTGGAATGAAATCACTGATAAATAATCACTTGGATATTTATATATCTTGAATCAATTTGTCATTAATTCAAAAGATCTCAAAAGTACTCAAAAGATCTATTTCTATTCACCAATACTTTAAAAATCCAAGATTTCTTACCAAGGAATTCTGTTTAGTCTGCATTTAGCTACAGAAAACTGTGTTGTGTCCATTTTTATACCCCAAAAATATACTATAAAAATAAAGACAAAAAAATCAATACTACGCTCAAGCAATACATAAATCTGGATATTGACAGATACTGGAAGCCTATATTTGCAAATGACTTGCCTCAATGACAAGATACAAATTATGAAGTGTAAATAATGCAGGGTTTAGAAGAATTTCAAATAGAAGAACAAAAGAAGCAGATCATGAGGAAGGAAAATGACAAAATTCAGTTTATTGCTTTACTTAGCAAATCTCCAGTTAGGCGAAAAAAATATCATGATTTAGTAATAAAATCATGCTTGTAACTGGTATCATATCTAATAGTAAAACTGCAAAATAGATGAAATTTCAGCTCATACAGTAAGTGAAGACTTTTTGAGTTTTATTATATACTGCTCCATGGTAAATAATTTTAAACTTTGGTTTGTATTTGCTCTTCTCAACTACAGGTTTTAACTCAATTACCTCAAACTGAGCCGAAACAAATGGCAGCAACAGAGAGCTGAAGTCTGGGCACTTTAGCTGCAGGAACACACATGGGTGTCCTCTGGGAGACTCCTCATTAGCACCTGAATAACCTCACTGCTTCCCAGCATCTAACGGGCTTTGGTTTCCTGCACACTGAGGGAATCAGCCCTGGAGGTCACTCTCAGTTGAGCTGCAGGGATGCTGACTGCACTGCCTGCAGCCTCCGAGGGTCACACAGAACAGCACCTTTCACACAGTGAAGTGGGTTTTTTTCTGCTACCCAAGTCAGTTACAGGGCTCACCCAGCAGGGCTGCCCTCACAAGGGAAGGTATGAGGCTGGGCCAAGCCAGGGAGGGCCAAAATCAGCCCCAGCCACCAACAGGGAATCGCAGAGGTGTGAGAGGAGCCCGCACCTTCTCTGCAGCTCAGGCTCCATCTCTAGCCTAGACGCGTCTCCCCTGGGGCCACCCCAGAGCAGATCACCTCATGTGAAGAACACAATATATTGATCGAGGCACTCTTGGCAGGAGGCTCAACAAAGGAGCACGTTGCCAAAAGCAGCAAGAGCCGGCTACCATAACCTTAAGTACCTGCAGGCCATAGCCTTGGCCTCGCTCCTTTCCCCAGCCATCTAGCAGACATTAGAGAAGCCTCCCATCCAGAGCTACGTGCACAGGAACCTGCAGGGTGACACAGAATTATCCCCCTTTCTTCCATACTCATCCCACCACACGCTCATGACCTCCTGGTCCCAAGCTCCCATTAGGTTCCTTCTTCACTACCACAATGCTTGACCGCAAGAGGGATGGACCTTCTTCTACTCGCCTGTCCTCGGGCTCACCGAAACCTGGGAGAAGAATAGGTGTACAAGCAAGGACAGCTTTGTGATAAAGCCAAGGCATCATAAAAGGTGCCTGCTTTATTGCAATAAGGTACTGCAAAACAAAGCTGGGAAATGCCTGGCCTTTGTATTCAAGCACTACTCAAAGGCAGATGAAGCAAACCATGTTTTTGGCTCCTGTTCGTCTTTGTAGGTGCCCTCTAAGGAGCCGACCTCTGAGAAACGGCCACCCTAGTAGTTACTAACGCGCAACAGACCACGCGACTTGCTGCTGATGCACCAGCTGCTTCAGGCCGACTGCAGGCGGGAAAGGAAAGTCCGGCAGGGAAAATGGCAGAAAGCTCAAACACGTTAGAAGCGAACGGAGGGAAAGAGGGAGTTCCGAGTTAGGAGACAGTTAAATAGAAACCACAGACCAGACTCTCCCCTCACTGTTTTGAACCTGGAGAAAATGAAGCAAGACCAAAAATAAATCATTTTTACCAGTCCATCTCTGGAAAAAATTTGGAGGGAAAAAACTCAAACACAAACGGCTGTTCTGCACAGCACAATTTTAATCTTGAAAATCCCTTACTCCCTTCGCACCCCCGGCTGCCAAAGGGCCATTCCCGATGCTGTGCCCCTCGGAGCACTCGCCCACCAGCCCTTCTCTGTGGGGAAGCACCGGAGCATCCTCGCTCTGACCCAATCCCTGAGCTTTACAGGGCACTTTGGTACCTTTAGATGGAAAGTACCATGTTGGGGACGTTATCAGAGCCCTGGCACCAGGACACGCGCACTCAGCAGCGAGCTTTGCTCTTACTGAAGCCCTACTCTTTTGTGCCCTCGCTAGCTGCTGTTCATTTGCTGCCAGCTTAACCCACAGCTGACTAGATCTACTGCTGCACTTTTCATTACCCACAAGAATATTTTAAAAGCAGTTTTAAAATTCCAGCTGTTTCATTTTATTCAATTTTATTTCTGAGACTCAATTCCACTTTCCACATCAACTTTTTATCAGCTAGTTATCTGAAGAACCTTTTTAAATCTACTGCCTTTCATCAATGTATATGGAAACCACAATGTCCATTTTTACAGATTAAGGACACTGTATTTCATCATACGCAGTACAAGCAGTTCTCTTAATTTTAATTTAATTTAGATTTAAACTAACAGAGTGTCAATATGACACAGACCATTTTGTTCTACTGCTGAATAAAAAAAACACGTAGGAAAATGTACTTAAAGCTATGCAGACTAAGCTCCTGGTGTTCTTGCTTCCCCTTCCTTCAGCTTTTTATTAAAAAAAAAAAATCCTCCTTTCTAACACAGTGCTAAATAAAGAGCAGATGGACCAAGAAAAATGAAAAAGTGACATTTCATTAAAATGACATCTAATTCTATTGAATTTTTGGATCTCAATAAGGTTATAATTTGCTTGAATGTAATAACCGAGCTTTTAAACCAATATTCAGCTATGCCCTGAGTATATGCTGAACAAAAAGGTCTCTAAGTACAATTACATGGCTTCAGGAGCCAGAACTACTACAATATTCAAGCTTGAGAGAGGCATTCCCTGTGTGAAGGCCCTGAGAAACGCAGGTGAGCTCCAACGCCCAAGCTGCATGCAGTGGAGCATCATCTCTTAAGTCATCAGCACTGATGCCTACTGCCCTAGCTAGAGATAAGATCCAGAACATTAAAATACCAGTAAGAACAGCAAAATTCAGTAAGAAAATTCTTATACTATGCAGGGTCAAAATTACTTTCACCAAGCAATACCCAAGGCAAACTGATGCTTCCTCCTGGAGGGCCCAGCGAACTGCAAGTGCTGGTCTTGGGCAATAACTTGCTAGCATCCTCTGAACCTAAAGTTTTTAAATAAACTTAACTCAAGACAGATATTGCAGCAATCAAGAATAATTTCAAATAAGATGTAAAATTGCTATTCTGACATTTCCATTATTTTACTAATGCATTTTCAAGTCATAGTGATGCTTGAAATATGCTATATTTCTAGTATTATAGCCTGAAAATAATAAAATGTTTGGCCATTAGGTCTCTTCTCCCTTTTGTTCCTAAAAAGTTTTCCTGACAGAATATTGCATTATGAATTTCCTTTCCTTGTATACTTATTCCCCACACATTAATCTACCTTACCAGTATACTTAAAACAAAACAAACTAAAAACAACAATTCTGTAATACAACTTTAAGCAATACGTCTATTAAAACTTCTACTAGCCAACAGTTCTGAACTCTTTTGATGAAGCATGTTTTTGGACTCCTAATGATACAAAACAATGCATATAAAATTGCTTGTGTAGAAAATACTTTTATATAATATTCTTCATTTACCCATGTAATTTAACTACTTGCTTGAATTACTTCATGATCCAGCTTCTGTCACTGTCAGAATGCCAAAGCCTTCTTTGACTGCAGAAAGCCTAAGCCACTCTTTGATCTCAGGTAAATACCAGCCTGCCACCTGTACTACAACTAAATCCATGTCACCACAAGCCGTGAGATACCGGGCTATTTCATTCCAATGAGGGCAATGAAACACTTCCTTTTGTTTGTTTTTGCACCACATATTATCAGTTTTAAATAGTTTATTATTTGGGAGAGTTAAAGAAAAGGTAAGTAGTCTCCATAAGAGTGATAAAGAAAGGTATTCAATAGCAATGGTTAGTGCTGATTCTGTCTGCAGCATAAAAGCCAAGTTGGAAAAGGGAAAGAAAAATTCTCACAAGGCAATTCTTTTAAATGTTGTTTTTACCTGATCCACAGAACCTTTATCAGTCAAGAAATCCTCAGCACATCCAAATACTTTTTTAGCAGGAACTCTTTACCTCCCCAGCTCCTGATTCACTCGCGGGACACCTGACACTGCTCTGAAGAACAAGTAGGAAAACCGCAATTGCAGAAGGAGATTTCACAGCGCAGGCACGAGCAGCTGAGCGCTCTGTGGTTCACCTTAGATGGGGCCGTGACTACTTCATGCACATCTGAAGCACAGCCAGTTCCAAACGTATGAACAGTGAGTTACCATCAGTGGCCCAGGGAGTACAGGGTTTCTTCCTAGGGGAGCTCTGTTGGGAGAGCACAAGGAACCTCTGCAGCCCGCGGCGAGGCCTCTCGCACCCAACCGCAGAGCCCCGCTCGCCCAACTCGCGTCTGCGCGGGGGAAACGAGCGGAGCTCCCGCGCTGAAACACAATCGCAGCCTTGGTATCAGCTAATATATTCCCTGGAACAGCTCTGGAGTCGCTATAGAATAGATCATGCTTCATAACAACAAAGATGATGCCCTTTGGGACTGCCTTTCTGTCCAGAAGAGCTTTAATTTATTTATAGCTACACTTAATACTGCCAGTGACACTGGGAGCCCAGATAAGCTGTTTGGAAGAATTGCTCTCTCTTTTTGTATTCAATTAGCTGCTACAGTTAACTGATTAAAATCTTACTGCAAAATAAAAAGCTTAAACATGATGCCTTATAACAGAGCATCAAAACACATTCTGTGCTAAGAGCTAGGCAGAGAACAAGCACTGCAGCAAAGATTTCTTTTACAGTTCTGAATGCATTTTAGGCCAAAAGAAATGAAGAAGGCTTCATAAAAAGAGTAAGAGTTTTCCAAGGAGGCTTTTTGTGTACCGAGAGATAATATGGGCTGTTCCTGCAATCTTTCTGAGCAGGCTCTCAGTGTAGGGCTGAAGCAGTGTAAAATGGCTTTGTCTGTTCCAATTGTGTGGCTGCTCTGTGGAGCTTACATGGTGGGAGAAAGTTTGTTCAAAAGCTTAGAAAATACTTGGCTTTGTGCAAAATCCAATTATATATTTTCTTTAAGCAACTACTGGTATCTGCAGTAGCAGCAATCGCAAGCAAGATTAGTTCAGGATCTCGAAAAGAAGGTTCTGTGCATTGCCCTAACAGCAAAACACCACGCACGAAAACACCACCACCCCACCATTCTCTGACCCAGGAGGTAAAGGCTGAATTTTGGGCAAAGATTAGGTTATCCACTATCAGAATCAAGAAAGGACAAAATTAAAAGGTGACTGCAGACATTTCTATAGGTAGCCTACGTGCCTATCCTTTAAAAAAAAAAAAAAAAAAAAAAAAAAAGAGTTGAGCTTTGTGTCTGTTTTATCTACCATCATAAAGACCAAGACATTATCACTGTAATTAAAATAAGTGCATGCTGATGCAGTTTCAGCAGTGATTCCCAAACGTTATGTTTGGGAATTTTTCTTTCCTGGCAGCTTTCTACCTCGCTGCTCCGTTAAGTTGACACATTGGGGAAAAGGAATAATTTGCCCCTTCAGTTTCACAGCACAGACAGAAGGCCACAGGCCAGACCTACACACGTAACTCCAGGTACCTCCTTGGGATCAGGCACTGAAGGAACTGCCAGGCGCCCGAGCTCGAGAGCAGCCTGCGCTGCCCGCAGCCCACTGCCCCCCGCGCTCCCGCAACGCAGGAGCAGGGCGGCTGCACGGGCGCCGAGAGCCCCAGTCCCTGCACAGGGAGCCTTCCTCGTGCAGCTCCACGTCTACCAGCAAAGGCACAGCTTGGAAATGGAAATGGGCAATGAAACCTTGGCCGCAACCAATCCAGGTAAAACTGAAGCCACTGATGCCTCCGTCTGGGATTCCCAAGAGTACCCGATGCCTCCCAAGAATCCCACTGCGCGTTTCACCATGGTCCTCTTGAGGCAGCAGC
>JAUBNY010001160.1:533003-545411 GCA_032275445.1 Crypturellus soui
AATACTTCTCACCAACCACCTCTCTGTTTGCACTTGACCCTCTTTGCCTTAACTTCTTCCAGCTCAGAGAGCTGCAGCGACACTGGTGGAGGGAAGGTGTTTTGTTCTGGGACTTGTTCCCATATGAATAACCAGACTGAAAGAGCACGGAGGAGGGTACACGCACATTGCCTGCGTGCATGGAACAAACTCCTCATGGCTCAAGTAAAGCAAAACGTCTGAATGTGTGAAGTCAATGGTTAAATCAGCTACAAGATTAGCTGCTTGGCTCTATTTGTAGGTGTATCACGAGGCCCACAAGCAGCACAGCAACAGAACTGGTACGAAGCCGAGGCAGGTAGAAAGGAAATTAGATTTTTGCAGTTTATGACACATTGAGCATCTGAAGCATTTACTCAGGCTCTATAAATAAGGAAGCTATTCTAAGCAAAGCTGCACAAATAAAATGAAAAATTAAACCCAAGGGAAAATCCATGAAAACATTGCATTTTTTGGTTATTCTCTCATTAAAAAAATATCTAGAAGCTAAAACAGGATGGTGTCCACTGCTCTGATTTGAGCTCAGAAGACTTGGAACGAGACCCGTGCTATAGCACCCAACAAGGGTCCCAAGCAGCCAGGGAGCCCCTTGTTTCTGCACCAGCCTTTCCAGCTGCAGCAGTACGGGCCCTGCATGCTCAGACTGGCCAAAATACTGAGGTGTTTGAAGCATTAATATGAACTCTGGAATTCCTTCACATAAACATGTATGTTGCATAAATAGGCATCAGTTCTAACACGTATCTAATCTGAATATCTCTGGTCATCCAGAGACAGTCAATAGAAACACTGCAGAACTTCTGGACACTCACCCCAGACATCCCTCAAGGAACATATGATCCAAGTTTGCTTTCCCAAAACGACTATTTGCCATGCTCACTGAAGAAGCAATTTCAACCACATCAGTTAGGGTTGGGAGAAATAAGATTTCAAAAGGTTATTAATTGCTAAAAATATATTTCCCAAGGGAAACAAACACAGCACTAGGCCTCCGGGTCTTCCTGAGTTTGCAGGCAGCTTGCAGTAGTACCTGTGGCTTGGCTGAAATATAGTCCTACAAGTGTCAATTAATTATTTCCCCAGCAATCAGACTGCCAGTCCCTGTACCCCTTGTAGAGCCCAGTTAATTCCCAGGGGAGTTTTACAGCAGACTGAAACCTTGGCTGTCATATGGCCCAAACTGATAGGTTTCCTTAACAGCAAAAATAGTTTTCCTTTTTTTTCCTATTTGAATTCTATAGCATATCAAACCTTAAAACTAAATGGATAACAGTACAAAACAATTAATGGAGTGTAAAATTAAAATAGCTAGATGAGAGGCACCGTGTTATTTAATATTTGCATATTTAAATCACTACTAACTTTCCAGTTTTATACATCACACAGCTGCACTACCTATAGGCTGTAAAGAACTGTAAAACTGAGGATGATTCGTTGCAAAGATTTGAGATAATTGTGCAGTATACAAGGTTTCCATCTTCAGTTTCTGTTTTCAGAACGTGCTTCTCTTAGCTTCTAATTCAGAACTTCCTTCAGAAAGAGACTTCCTCTCTTTTTTTTTTCCTCTCCTCTCTTAATAATCTTCCAGAAGCCTTTAATAGAAAGTGAGTGTCTTTAAATTAAGTATTAATCTGTCATCAATCAGAATATTACTCCAGAAGGGTAGATACAAAAGTCATCTGCCCTAATACATTCATCCAAGGCTAGGGCCTCTCTTCCAGGACTCCTGTAATTGCTAAAAACTTTAAATCCGTTTTTTATTTAATGGAAGCTGAATGTAATCTGTTTTGGTGTGACCCAAAGTGACTGCAGCTTTAACCAGACTCATCATCTCTAATAAAGAGGTTAAGTTGATTTAATTCATATTAGGTAGCATCCAAAGTTGGCAGGCAGTGCTAAACCTCTCTGAATATTACTGCCTCCTTAATTCCAGGAATAGCACTGTCTCATGGCTAAAATAAGCTGCAGTGTATGTAGACACATTTCATGCTAAGATTCAGAACTTAAATCACCTGCATTTTCCATCTGCAGAGAACACAGTCATCCACAACGCTTGGCAAACAGTGTTGGTTATAGCAAGGGAGTTTGCTGCTGCAGAGATACATACATCAAAACACACGTTAAAGGCAGCATTTACCCTGGATACAAATTCCTCCTACCCAGGAAATGTGTTTGCAGGTTTTCATGCTCAGGTTAGCAAACCACTAGAGACATCAATTCAAAATTTGCACGGTAACAATTCAGAGTCCTACTGAACGGAAAAGCAAAAGAAGGAGCAAAGCAGGTCTTCAGGCTGGCTACCAACTTGGGCTGCGATCGCAGCTCTTCAGGGCTGCCCCCTGTGCCACCATGGGCTTCTGGAGCATAGATGGTGCTCGGAATCCAAAATTGGGGGGTTAAAATTTATTTTAACTTAGTTTAACTTAGCTACATCCTTATGAGAAGCCAGGCACAAATGGCACAACACGCAGAGGTTTTCTTAGAGCCCATGGCACAGGAGGATCATTCAAGGATGAGGGAATGCCTGGGACATTTTTGGCTTCCTGCTGTTCTTGGATACCCATTAGTGTCCATCGTGTTACATGGCAAGCCCTATCCCAACTTGACAGTGGGGCATTAGCACCTTTGAAACTCACAGTATTTACATCTTAAAAGTTTAGTGATTACTGTCCTCTTGAAAAAATGTGTAGTGCTTCTTATCTTATGTATTTTTAGGTAAACAACACTCCAGTCTAACAGTTTTCATTTCACTAGAGATGGTGCAAATTAAAGAAAAAAATTAGGGGAAAAGAGAAAAGATATGTTAACTCCACAAGCAATTACAATATAAATGTAACTCTGTAACCCTCACTCAATATTAACGAGTTATTTTCACGGCGTGGCAGGTGTGAAAGTTGCCAGGTGTCCCTTGCTCATCCTTTTTCGTCTGATGACAAGATCAATCATCAGTCCCCAGTTCAACCCAGGCAAGTGACACTGCTTTCTCAAAGTTATTATTTCAATAATCCTTCTTCACCTAGCAGTGTCTTCTTCCACCGCAAAATCCCAAAGGTTTTTGTGACTATTAGATCTATACGACATTTAACCACCTATTATTCACCTAGCACAGCTATTACGGAGTCCCTGAACATCACTTTGAGGCAGATACTAGGTGCCAGTCACCTCGCTACAGGCGAAACCCATAGGGCAGTTAATACAGAGCACTTTAACTGGATTTGCTTGAACACAGGTCAAGTTTCAGCTTTATATATACAACATTTCTCAGACCATCATTCAAAGGCTATGAAATAGAAATGAAAAATTGGATGAGCTAGCAGAGTATCTTCTGACAGATGTAAATATATCTTCCTGTAGTAACACCACATTTTTTTTTCCCAGGAAGATCATCCTTAGGCCCCTTTAATCCTAACAATAAGTGTTTAATTCACTTTTGCTCCGTGTTCATCTTTAGCACATCCAAGCATTGTTCAAGTATTGCCACCATTTATCAAGACAACAGGGCAGTGACAGGGTAGAGCTGCACACAATCACTGCGTTTACATTCCAATGCATTAAGTCCTGTCTGAAACACTGTTGAGAGCTAACAGGAAAATATATCCCCACCAAGTGTTTGTGCACAGGATACTCAATGCACTTCTCAGTCGTTCTGCAAGTAGTAATAGTCAATGATAACAGACAATGCAATAAAGAGTTATGTTCTATCAAAGTAATGCAATGCATAATTATAGAACCATAAGCCCATAAGCTGTATAGTGTTCAGCAATTAGAAAAAAAAATCCCCTTTTCAGCATATCCTCGCTAGCCTGTTAGCTGTTATTCTTTGGAACAAACAGAACATGCAAATAGAAAACCAGACCCAACATGATTTCTCACAGCCAGGGTCTCAGTTGAAGCAGTTTGTGTAGACGTAGGCAGCACGTGGAGCTCTACCGCTTGGAAACCCCACCAAGACAAGGGAGGTCCCTGTCAAGAGGCTCGGTGCCCTGAAGTGAGGAAAGCAAATGAACATCTCCAGCTTCATCTCTGAACACCTCCGAACACGCAGGAGGACAGTGGCCCAGGCAGGGCTGCTCTTCCTTCCCTCCTCAAACACTATCCACGAAGCCGGAGCCGCTCCCAGGCGGGATGTACATTGGGCACGTACCTGAGCACCCCCGCAAGTGGCATCACTGCCCCAGGCAGTGCGAGCAGGACGTGGGCCTTTCTTTGTCCTAGGGCAGGAATGGGCTGCCAACTGCACACACAGAATGGCTGAGGTTGGAAGGGGCCTCTAGAGATCATCCAGTTCAACCCCCCGCTCCAGCGGGGACACCCAGAGCACGTGGCAGGGGGTGGCATCCAGGCGGGTTCAGAAGATCCCCAGAGAAGGAGACTCCGCAGCCTCTCTGGGCAGCCTGTGCCAAGGCTCTGCACTCCCACGTACATGTTGTTTTCTCTTTCTTCCAAGGAGAGTTTACCCTTGCAGGATCCTCCCAAGGTCTACAATGTTTTCCAAACCACCAATGCAACCACAGCATGGGAACTACCCCGCTCCCAAAGCCACGAGCTGCCAGCACGAACAAAGCAAACCAGAACAAGCAGCGCTCGATTAACTCAACCCAGACCCCAGAAGGTTTTTTGCAGACCAAATGATGATAAGCACTTGCTTGCTGCCTTGTCAAACAGACCAGTAACTGCCCAGTTGCTTCATTCTATTGCAATTCCACCCTAACCTGTATCTGCTTTTGCAGCTTTCACTCTGTCCCCTGGAGCACAGTGTTTCTGTTCCATCTAAGATTTTTCTTCCTGGCTCCTTTTCTCATAATTTTGTCATATCATCACGACTGAAGCTACATGAACAAAACAAAACACAAAGTCACAAAACCCACCAAGAGAGAACACCTAAAGTCACAGAGACCAGATAACCAAACGTGGGTTTCCCACAGTCTCTCTCAGTGCACAGGACACAGGATCTTGCAATCACTGCAGGGCGGTCCCAGACCTCCCACCGGCAGCGCATGGGCTTGTCCTTCAGACACCTCCTTGGCTCCAGAGGAGTTTTGTATTTAACAGAAGCTATTTCTTAAAACAATCTTTAACACACATCGTTACAACTAGAAAAGTGATTTCTATTAGATGATGAACAAAAATCTTCTGTGAAACTTCCATAATATTGCAATTTTTCAAGTGAAAGTGTTTATGGATGCAATTTTCCAGTGTATTACTTTAACATCAGTTTTAATTAAAATATATTTGTTTACATTTCTGACTTTGCAAGATGGAAGAAATACTGATACTGCTGGGTTTAGCAATAACTTAAGAATTGTGATAATTTTCTGAATGCACATCGTTTACACCAGGGCATATATTCTATATATTACCCCACAAGATTCTTTTCTTTGTAAAGTCATATAAAACGTGCTGCAAAGCCCTGTAAACAAAGATCTACAAAACAAACCATAAAAATGAGTTACATCATCTCCAAAAAAAGTCAGGTAACTCATACTGAGCCATGCAGAGAAGATTAATCACAAGAGATAAAAATCTCATTTACCAGTATTGTTTCTCCACAGGAGCTTGTTTGCAGAGGAAATCTCATTCAATATACAGGTGAATTTTACATGCCTATCACTTGACCCAAAGAGGCCTTAGCACGAAGCTGAGCAGAGGACAACAAGGATTATTCTCGTGGCAGCTGCTGAAGATGACTGTCCTCCTCAGGAAGCCAGATGTGAAATAACCCTGGGGGAGACAAGGGAAGCCCCACAAGGCAGGGCAATAGCCCGAAGCAAGTCCCACGCTACGTCAGGTGAGCAGGAACTTGAACTGTGATCGCCTGCAATGGAAGGGGGGCAACATGATGAAAGAATTTTGCTGTTCAGGAGTGGGCCTCTCTTGACGAATTTCAATAACCTTTTTCATTTGCTATGGAAAGGATCAGATTAATAAAAATAAATCAACCCCCCCCCCCCTTCCAAGAACAGATGAAATCATTACAAATACGAGACTCATCACGTCCAATTTCTGTTGTAGGCTGGAAGCATCAATCATCCTTTCAATATTAGTAGGTCTCTGTAGAGACAAGAGGCTGTTTACAGTATCACACTTCACTGAACTATTGACATGTCTATTGGCTTCATGGCTCACAGTTCATAACTCGACAAGCAAAAGCAACAGCAGCAGCAACAACAAGAAGTCTAGCTGAGGATTCGGGACAAACCAGGCTTTGCGGAGATACTCGGACATTTAATTACTCACTGCCACCCACTGCACAATGTTCCTTTTTCACGCACAAATAATATTCTACAGCCTATTCACTAGGTAATATTGATATCATTTTTTTGTTGTTTCTTTTTAAATACTTGTTGATCCTACAAATTTGAATAAGCTTGAATTAATGATACTGAGGAAATCCTGAACTGAGGATACATCAGGAAAAGATTTCCTGCATTAATCAGCCTACACAAAATAGTGGCCCTTCCAAAAAAAAAAAAAAAACTTGAAAAGAAAATTTGGCCTTTTACATTCATAATTTTAAATTATTTTCTAAACAAAAAAGGTGCCAGTGCATTAATAAATGGAACTCTTGCACCTGTTTATTAAATCATGTGGTACAAAATGTTTTTAAAAGTTCTTGTAAAGTGAACTAACTTATTTTCTGTTTCTCAGTAACAATATCTTTCCAAATGATGCACTGATTTGCATATTAAGTTTTTAAAAGTTACAATCTTTAATGAAGTAATTGTTATAACCATTGTGCTGTAAAACAGACGAATTCTGGTATCAGAGAGGACTTTTTTTCTAAGATGCAATTTCATTAAATAAAGGAATATGCATTTTCATTCCTTTTCTATGGCATTTGTATAACTTCCTTCTTGATTATTTTTAAGACATTTCTGGGGCTTAACATTTAGAGTAGGGAAGATTTTGCCTATGGGAGGGCTGGCCTGTACTAATGACTTATCTACTTATTCTATGGTTTTGGCATTTGTTCCTTCATCTCCCCCGGCTTCCCCGCTTTTTTAATACTTAGAGCATTTAAAATACTCATCTTCAGTCTTAATTTTCTAGCTAGTTAAGTAGCTTAGTATCTCTGTGCTTATGCTTTTAAGACATATTTGTATTTAAAAAAAAAAAAACTCACAGACAGTACAGAGTGCATGATCTAATGTCACTAATGGAACTTATGTGACTCTGATGATTTAGGGTTTTGTTCTTTTTTTAATCTAACACTCGTGGGGCTGATATCTTTAAGAAGCCCAACTGTAACATAAAAGTAGGCCTTGAGCAACAACGAGCATCAGAATCTCTGCTCACGGGTTGTTCCAACAACCTCCAGCTCCCTCAAACACTCCACTAATTTCAGGAAAGATTCAAGAAAACAAGAGGGAACCAAATATTCCTGACTCTACACAGTCCTACCAATTTCCCGGACACTTCCAATCTCGTCAGGGAAACCAGCTGGCAGCTTTTCACTCCAGGATCATTAGGTGGTACCTTTAAGCTTCAAGGTTCACGAGGACTTTAATTTTGCTGCAGAACTTAGAAAATCCACTTCATTAGCACTACCCATTAGTCTTGAACTTGGACCAATTCCAGATTAGAGAAGGAGGAAAGAACTGATTATTCCACACAGACAAATGCAGATCCATTCCTCGGAGCAAGGGAATACAGGCCATCAGGGATGGTCCTTCCACCCCACAGGGTGAGTCAGAGGATGCTTGGGGAACAGACAGGACAGTTCAATCTCCTGCTGGAAGACCCCTCGGCTGCCATCCTTCCGTGGAAGGACTTTGGGAATGGCAGGGCTCGCTGCCGGCTGGGGCACTGCGGCATCAGCAGGGAAAGCAGACTCTCCGTAGGAATTAATAGCCTCAGTTATTAAAGGTATAAACATAAAACTGCCAATATGTTTGGAAGCCGAGATACTTAACCAATCAGTACCACATTCACCATGCCAGCGCATAAGGTGAAACTAAAGACTACAAGGGGAAAAAAAAATACATATTTAAATATATATATATACACATACATATATAAATATACATAATATATTATATATATGTCCTAAGGAGAATCAGGGAAACAGGATTCCAACTCCAAGATTGGTGTTTTTTCTTTCTTTTTTTTTTTTTTTTTAAATCTCGTTTCAGATATGCTTATTTATCCCTGTGAAAATCATTTAAATACACAAGAAAACATTAGGACATTTGTCTGCTTTTTGCCAATGCCCTAACTATAAACCCTGGGAGTTCCAGTACTTCAGGTCTGAAAACCGGATTGGTGACTGGCAACACAACACAACAGGAACCCGTGTTCCTCACACAGCTTGGCGATAGCAGGAGCATTCACTGATGAAAAAGGCACAGCCGAGAGGAGAGAGGAAAGCAAATAGTTTCTATACAATCATGTCAGTTTCTGCTTCAGCTGTATATTAACAAGCACAGGCCTGACCCTGCACAACACTGTTACCCTTAGCAGGAATGTAGACAAGAGGTGTTGAAGAGGTGAACTTTAAGATTACAGACGGGAATTCATGGTAAAATACGCATTTCTGCTCACTTGCAGCATGATTAAAAATAAAAGAAAAAAGGCCCCAAACCTCTATCCATAGTTTGTCAAGACTGGATGAAGTGACAGAGAGAAGGTCATTGCACTTCAGACATCTTCACACCACCAAATGCCATCTCTTTTGCTTAGTTACTTCACAATTTGACTTGAGAATCGAGCTGTTGGACTATGAATTTCCTATTTCCCCCACTGTGATATTAAGGTACTACGAACCATCCATTCTAACAAATACATATCTTGTAATTGTTACTACTAGTTTTACTAATTAAAAAAAATCCTCTAATTATTCATTGAAATATAGCAGTAAAGATCAGACTCACTAAGCTACACTGTAAAACGGCAAATGAAGAGGCAGAATTACTACATTTTTAATGTAGAATCAAGACTTTCGGTACTTTAAATACTACTAAATGCTTTTCTGGGTAGAGCCAAAGGCCCTGGCAGAGGGGACACGTGGAGGCTGACAGAGCTGGCCAGCTTTGCCATCAAACAGCACTCCAGCGTTTGCTGCAGCACAGGCGCATTTGGCAGATCACTCTCTTTGCACAAAGAGAGGAAGGAAAAACAACAAAATGATGCAGAAGCTATATAAAGTAATTCAATAAAATAATTCAAAGATAATATAAACAATTTTCAGCACATTTCACATTAATCAAGTGAAAAAAGCATAGCTTTATTATCGACACATATCAATCTGAGTATATATTTTCCTGATTAATTATACATTGCTGCCTGTGTACTTGTTATGAAGCTTCTGATTGGAACATCCTATTAGCAATTTTCTTTAATTATCAAGTTTCCAGTCCAATAAAGACCAGGAGATTTGGATGATTGCCAGGATCTTGACAAGCTTGTGTCTCTGGTTATCTCAAGATAGAGCTTTTCATAAACATCTTGAAAATCTACAGAAATGTGTGCAATGGGTTATAGCCTCAAAAAAATCTCATTAATTACTCTCCAAGACATTTATTGTACAGTACCAATAATATCAAACCACTCTTGAGATATATATATATATCATTATATCATTTCAAGGTTATACTCGCAAAAATAACTAGAAAAAGGAGCAAAAAGAAAGAGACAATGGTCAGACTAAACTTTCTTTTGTCACAGTTAAAAATCAACTAGAAGGGTTTATCTTTCATGTTAAGCACCAAGATAGCCAAAGGGCTGCTTCCCCCTTGCATTCTGAACACTTGGACCTCCAAACTGTGTTAGTCAGCGGGATGTCCCTGCTGCAGGTTGGCTGCAGGAGCACGGAGCAGCGAGGCCAACTCAGGGTCACGGGCAGCACTAGAGCCGCGGGGCTCCCTGCCCTGACCTGCTCCCCGCAGCCACGGGGTTGCGCCGGGTCTGGGAGGCAGCGATGGGGACACCCCGGGCAGGGGGCCCGGCAGATCCACCCGCGCCAGGAGCACCAGGGCCAGCAAACCCAGAGGGCTCTGAGCCCGTCCGGCAGGACGCAGCAAGCGTTTAGCCTACGCGTTCATTCTGTGCTACAGCTAAAGGCTGAGAAAAGACACAGGCCAAAAGGGGCCCGAGACCTTTCACATCTCTCTCTGGCAATCTTCCGTTTCTGTCATGTTTTCTAATCCTTCAGAAACGGCTCCGAAACCCTTGACAAATCAATTCAAGTTTGCAAAGCAGACATATGATGACCAGATGGCCAATAGTCTTATACTCCAACATCCATATGCTTCAAACGTATTTTCAGATTTTCGCTTAAGACTCGTGGTTTAGGCTGCATAGATCCTATTTGGCATGAAGAAGCTTTGCAGATGCTGGAAATACCCCTTTCACTACAGAGGGATCTCACTAAGAGCAAACTGTATTAGGGATTAAGCTGATTTGCTGCATATCTCTGGGGTATCAAAAGACTCGAGTTCTCTGATGTCCACTGACAGTATTTGGTTTTTTTAACCGCTGTTAGAGGGAATAGGACTGTTGAAACAGTCCAATGGAAGCAAATTCCATTCAATTTTTCTACCTTTTTTTTTTCATGACTGCATTGAAAAATTGCTGACAATACTGGATACTTCAAGGAAACTGATGATATTGAAAAATAATAAGATAAATGCTTTGATGATGCGTTTGTCTCTGGAAGAAATGTTAACTGCATTGAAGAAAGACTTGAGGCTACAACTGAGACTTTTAATCTTCTGAAAGCCAGTAAGAGCCTGAGCCCTAAAGAAATATCATATATTATGAAAAAGTGAACATTATACAGGGCTGACAAGGATGTCAAAATTTCAATAAAGGTAATTAAAAAAAAATGTATTTTATAGATTCAAAACTTATCTGAACACAAGTTTAAGAACTGCCTACATTCCTATTTCAGATAAGTTCTGCTGAACTCACACATTATATGACGACTTGTGATAGTGCAAAATTGAGATATTGGTATTCAGGAGGCAGAGAACCACAGAGGCTTTTCTTAGGCCAACTGATGTAGTTGGAAAAAAACCCAGAGAAACAAACAACAAAAAAAAGCACAAGCTACTGAGCTTTTCATAGACCGATAAAGCCACATTCCTGGGAACAGCAGTATTTATGCCCAGCAGTATTTAACCACCTTATCACTTAATATTTCACAGACTCTGAGCAGCATCTGGCATTTATTGCCTCATCATTTACCTAGAATTCTGTTTAAAAAAAAAACAAAAACAAAACAAAAAAAACCCACTATCACTAACGGAAGCATTTGGAGTGAATTCCTGATCCTATTCCGACTAACAGGAAATTTTATTCATGGCATCTAGACTTTGGACAAGAGAAGACAATATGTTTTCTAAATTCATAGTAAATTAGTAAAATCAATGAAGTAGATCGCTGAACCCATCTGGTTGTTTACAAAATATATATTTTTAAATGATGCTGTGAAATACAAGACAGTAACAATAAAATAACAAATAAAAAAAGTCCTAACTACTGACTTAGAACTGGATATACCTGGAAGAAAGGATTTCAGGAAGTCATCAGAAATGGATAGATCTGACCAAAAGATGCTGTCAGCATGTAAGAATTCAATGTTAGTTGAGAAAAACAGGCATTTTTAGGACCCAATATAGCTGATCAGACAGAAACATTGCCTTTAGGGTGCTACTAATTAGAGTGTAGCTGTTACTGAGTACGAAGACTCCAGCAAGTCCAAAGGGAACATAACATGACTAACTCATTAACTCGTCCACTGATCACATCTTATTTATCTAAAAAATCACACACTTTCAACTAAAATATTTCTATTTTAGCAAGCTGGAAATGCAAAGGTACAAACAAATGCACAGGGGTCTTGGAGAGTTAAAAAAAATAAAAAAATAAAAAATTGAAAAACGCTAGATATGAAATACATACTATTATTTCATAAAAATGTAAGCATTTGCTAAAGAGGTTGATGATTCCTAAGAAGAAAAAGGGGCTAATTAAATTATATTATAATAGCAATAGTCTCATAATTAAGAAATTGGGGAGCAAAATCATCTGTCAAGGAGTTTGTTGCAGTTGGTCTATCATAGATAAGAGAGCATCAAAATGAAACAAAACACACTTCTCTACATGTAAACCTTGGACAGAGAGGGAACCACAATGGAAGGAAGAGCTCCAGGACAAACCTGGATAGTCCACCTCCGGCCTTCAGGGATGCCAGAGGGGTCTGGCTAGATCCCCAGCGGCAGCAAGTGTCCGTTTCTCAAGGCAGAGCATCCTCGCACACGAGGCCTGGAGGCGATTTTCCCCTTCCGGCACCCTTCCTCCAGACACGCACCACGTTCACGAGCACAGCGACCAGGTCAAGCCCCACAAAATCACTTATTCCTGAACGCT
>JAUBNY010001160.1:550963-567614 GCA_032275445.1 Crypturellus soui
GACTAATGGCCCTAGTTTGGGAGAGTCCGACAACTCTCCAGAGAGCTCGGCGGGATGCAGAGCCAGAGAGCTCCGCGGGGAAGCATCAGGCCCTGTGCAGCACAGCCCCCCGCCCGAGGGGAGGCCCTGCGCACCGGAGCTCCCAGCGCCCAGCACGGCGGAGCAAAGGGATCACGGAGTAACCGAACGCCAAGGCAGCCAAGAGCCAAAATGCTTTACAAGAGACTATTAATTTCAGGGTCACAAAGCACAGCTCAAGTAGAACTTCCAACCTTGGATTAAGAGAAGCGGTTATGCAGATTCAGGCAAGAGAAACCACTGACGGGATATTCAGGGCCAAAACACCAGGCAGGGCCTCAGCGCCAGCAGGGAGCTGGGCCGCAAGGAGACTGTTTGGTGGCTCTTCACCGAGGCCGCGGTACGCGTGGCGCTCCTTGATGCAGGAGGATATGCTATACCCGTGTTAAAGACACAAACTGAGCTTGAACGGGTCACCCTGGGCTCGGGAAACTCCCAGCAACAAGCTGGTTATTGAAAAGGTGTTACAGTGAGGGGGCACTAGGATTGCACTTCTCCCTGGTATGTGCTTCAAGCACAACAGAACTCTGGTCTGAGCCTGTGGAGATTTTAATTTTGCATCGAATATATATGCACAATCGGATTATAGATTCTATAGGTAAAATTTTTCAACAAGTTTTAAACCTTATAAGAAAGTAACCTCAGTGGTTATACATACCAGCTTGAATCAGCAGAGACATCCTGCAAAATTCAGCTACACAGGTGTTCCACATTTCCCACCCCCAAAATGAAGCATGGGATAATTAGAGTTATTACAACAAGATTAGAGTGAAATTTTGCTGTGTACAGTTCATATATTTGCACGAAAGTGACACAAAGTTGGTTCTTGGTTCACTCAGTTTTTGTGCATAGTTGAATATAAAATATACGCATGTATGTGAACAGCAAAAAGAATATTTTCACATATATGCAGAGCTGAATATCCTCAGGCTGATATTTTTGTCACATCACAGAATTTACAAGAATTTCAGTTCACAAGGCACTGGTGAACTCACGAGGCACACGTGTAACAGAAATAATGCTCAGTTTCATAGGAGAAAACCACATAATAATACTGTGTTAATGAAGTACTGGATATAGGAAAACTTGGAACTTAAAAAAAATGAAAAAAGCAAAAATTCACATTCATGTGTATGTTTACCCACATAATACAAAAATCTTATATAAACTTGGGTTGGGGACTTGTATTGGGTTACAGTTAATGCACAGGAAATAGCACTGGTTAAGCCTAAGGAGGAGCCTCCATGAGGCCAATTTTTCCACTGTTTACCCTGCAGAAGGGTTTTCCTGTTGTAAGGAATTTCTTGTCCTTTCTTCTGAAACTACTTGTTTGCTCTTCTAAAAACCTGCACATAGTTAAGCACTTCAACAGGACAAATTGAAATATTATTATGTAACATAGTAAAATAAAATGTAAACAGATGAATTTTAATATTATACAATGCTTTATTCTACGGCTCATTAAACTATATTCATTACCACGCTGGATCCATAGAAACAATTTTGTAGCTTTAACAATGTACCAGATGTCAGGTTTTTGCACCGTCAGATGCTTTTATTCTCCAGCCACTAGGAATTTACAGTCAAGCTTGCTTCAATAAACACACGGATTTGGGCTCATCTATCAAATTTGCTGGCGAGTCATAGAATTAGGTTTTGAAGTCAGGCTCCATCTCGCTTTACAGAGATGGTTCTCAAGGACCAAACTGGGTGGGAGGAAAAAAAGAAAACACAGAGGGAAAAGGTGGACAGGGTTCTCTCCTTATTGCTAAGGAGAGCTGGAAACACGAGCGAGGCCGCACACCAGGAGCGAGGCGCAGGACAGGCTCGCGCTCACCCTTCCTCACTGCCTGCCCTCCACGTGCCACCAGCCACCTGATGCTCCCGGCCTCCCGCTGCCAGGGCTATTTAAGCTGCTCTGCACAAGCAATTGGCCACAGAGTCCTGGGCTGTTTTTCATGGCAATCCTAATGATTTTAGGCTTTTTTTCCCCGGTCTCCAGTGAAGTGTTCCCACGTTATCAATCTTAATAAAAAGCACTGGAGCCAATAAGCTAGAGCCTAAACGATTTGGGTTGGCTGCCAGATCTAATATTGGTTTCATTTTCCATTCAAAAAAAAAAAACAGGGCCTTGTGATGAAATGAACCACTTTTATTCCACTGTCCTGAATCTCCTAATTTTCACACGGTGGGAGAGGGTGACAGCAGGCTCCCGTGACATTAGCCTGAGCCCAAGGGAGCCTGTCTCGCTTCTACTGGATTTTTCTGCATTCAAGATGTAAAATGTCACGTAGCTTTACAGCTTCCTACACGTTTTAACGGTACAATATAGTTTTAGGTTTACCACATTTCTATTGTTTTACCAGTTTTCAAGGGATTGTCTTTGAAAGGGACGCCAAAGACCTAGCATTGGCTCACAGCTACACAACATCTCAGGTCATCAGAAGCATCTTGAAGCAATATTCAAGAACGCGAGGCAAACACTGAGCTCCTGCACGTGGAAAGCCAGCACAGAGTCAAAAAATGTGCACACCCCATACTCTGGCTTTTCTCTCAATTCAAACAGTTTACTGAAGCTTGAACCACTGACTTGGGAAGAAGAATATGGCTTGGTTTGTTTGTTGGGTTTCCAGACAATGTGAAGGCCCTCGCTTCTTCCCAAACCTTCACATGCTTTTAATTAAAGCAAGCCCCAGGATTCCAAAAGCCCCTCGTGATCATCGCGGCTCGGCAGCCTTCAGCTACAGACCTTGGGGGCTTTGCTGATGGTGACACGGGACAACTCGTGTCCATCCAAATGCCTGCAAGACCAGAGCCCAGCGGCGCATGGGAACACATGGGAATGTAGGACACAGCAAGTGTGCCCCAAGTACCTTGAAGGTAACTTTTCCAGGATAAAATAAACTAATTTATTTTAAAATATCCAAACCAGATGTGAGAAAAGTGATTAAAACAAAACTATGCAACCATAATTTACTTCCTTCAAAATCAAAAGATTGCTCTTTTGATCCTTTAACCAACCACATGGCTACCTAACTGTCTGCAACCCTCCATCCCCACAGCGCATCCACAGAAGAGGACCTAGACCTAGACCTGGGCACCCCTTTCTTCCCCATCAGCCTCCTAAACCACCTAAAACAACAGATCTTTCCAGCCACAAGCCAGCCCTTCCCTGTTGACAACTGCTGATTTTTAATAGCACAAGACACAGTTAAAATTCCTTGTCACCTGGAATATAACTTCTTGTCTACCTCCTCCACATTCAGCTTTTCTCCTGAGATGGTCATCTGCTTATTTAAACCCATTTAATCAGGGTTCCACTGTTTAGTTAATCCATAAAAGGTATTCATTAAATGAAAAAAAAAAGTTATATTCAACTCATCCGAAAATAATCATGAAGTATGAAACATTTCATTCACTTGAGTTCTTATCATATAAAGAAAAATATATTTTTATTTCAAGAAAAGAATCAAAAAAGATTTTCAGCTATAGTCTACACCTCTGATCAAATATCTTTTCTATTCCTGTATCAAATAAAGAAAGAAAAAATAATTAAGAAAGCCACAAAGTAGCACCATTTTCAACATTTTTTTAAAAAAAAGATCTTCTCATAAACATCTTCTCTCATTTTAGATTTTGAATTTTGGAGGGCAGAAGGTAGCTCTGAAATTGTGCATCCCTAAATGCTGATAGGCTCAGCAGTCTGAAGTGGGATTAAGGACAAATTTAATGAAAAAGAAAAAAGTCTTTATCAGAGGATTCTCCCTTTTGTATCTACGTGGATATCAGAGGAAAAACGTCCTCCCAAAGCACCACAACACTGAGAAAAGGCAGTTTCCCTTGAAGCATCTTCGTCCGAGGGCCAGAGAGCTCCTCTGATCTTGCCACAGCCACATCACAGACTGCGGAGCTGAAACCTCCGCAGCTGCCGTGTTGTCTCTGCGAGCAGAGCTGGGCTTACCCACCTTTTATGACGCTCTGTTGCTTGCTCTGAAAGCACTTGCAAGGAAAACCTTTCTTTCACCCAAAATACTCCTTGTTCTAAGCTTTAGTAGACTGGTGAAGCAAACAAGCTATAGAGCAATTTGGGAATATTAACAGTTACCTTGCTCTATTTTTAGAAACTGCTCAATGGTCTCAATTGATCCATCAATGAACAATTACAATGGAAAAAGCTGTCAAATGATTGTTCATGTTATGGATTACAGATGCAGTAGCCCATACAGGACGGACATTTACCAGCTGAGCACTCAAAAATAAACTTTGCAGGTTAGTTTCTCTGGCACATAATTACAGTAACTGATCTATCGCTTCCTTACACAAGGGTCATCAGTTCATACGACTCTTTTTTTACTTGTACTTTCTTCTTCACTTTTAGTCTGGGCAAGCGTGCCTGTTTCTATAGTTACTCAGCTGATTTTCTTCCTCATAAAAGGCAGAAGAAAACCTGTGCCGTGAGCAGCTCCCACCTCGGGGGTGCTCAAGGCCAGCAACAGGCTGCAGGGGGTGGGAGCTCCCCGCTAGCCCAACCAAGGAAGGTTGGCTGGTCCCTCAGCCCGTGGCCCAGGGACTCAGCCCAAGCCCCCAGACCTGCGCACTTAATTACATGGCACATCAGGAGACCTCCAGGTAGCACCACTTCCAGCCCAAGCCCTTCCCTTCTGAGGTCTATGCCTTTCTAATACGGAAAACTACCTTATGCTAAACTTAACCCCCTCTAATTCCTCCAGAACTATTAACATATTATAAATTCAAATTTAAAATGTCCTAATTTGCCCCTATTCTGAGGTACTCACCAATTCTTCCCTAAAAGAAAGTAAAATACCAGACATTAAGTGATTTTCCGAGACTTGGTCTAAAAAGGTTTGCAGATTTTCAACAGTGCAAATTTTACAGTGCATTGACTTCAGAGTCTTGTATCAAAAAAAATTTTATTCCTGCAAGAAACCTAATGAAGTTGGAGCTATTCTAGTCTAGGCCTTTTGAAGAACCAACTTTTATAGCACAGAAAAATCAGGAGATACAGAATCCACCACAACTTTTAAATCGCCTGTCCCTTATACTTTCATCATATTGCAAACAAAAGCATTTGTGGTGAAGGAAGAATCATAAACCCCAGGAGCCTAAACATTACATTAAGCACATGAATTATATTGCATCCCACGATGTAGAACACGCAGGATAAGAGAACTACAGCACAGAAGGATGAAAGAGCATCAGCAGCTGTTACTCGGTGCTTTTTGTCAACATTTAAGTGCTTTTATAACGGAAGTGAATGAAAATATTCATTGTCTGAAGTCATCCACCTACACACAACAGTTGTGTGGGCAACAGTTACCCCCAGCTAACCATACTCAAAGCAAGCTATGAATAAAACGCTAGCAGCGCCCGAGTCCCGTGGTAGAGCCTCCGTCTAGTCATGCTTGAGAACGTTCTTGTCTAGATGTCTGCAGTGGTCAGTAACCCCAGCTCCCAGAGCAGCACCTGCCTTGCCAGCACATCCTCAAGAGGGGCTGCTCTACCATCTGGAGCGCTGCAACGCTTCCTTTTTTGCCACAGAAAGAATTATAGCCTGCATCATTTTAGCTTCTAAATAAAAACCACAGTTCTGACTAATGCTCTAACCTAGTTTGTAAGAATAGGTTAAATAAATAAAGGTCAATTTCTGTATTTTGTCTTTTTGTTCATTAAGTGGCTTTGGTCTTGCTCATTGCACTGTTTCATCTTTAATGGTAGCAGAGTTAAAGATGTTCACTCCCGCAGTGCCACAAACTTCCATTACCAGCATACAAAATCCACTAACTGAAGATGCAAAGCATTACCTTTCCATGGTAACTGTTTAGCAAAGACACTTGCATCACAGAAGTTGAATGAAAATTTTACTTTATGAAGTCTGTATTGCAACTCTCATTAAAATAGCATGTGGTAAATAATCTATGTGAACTATTTATCTAATCAAAATATTCCTGCCAGCACAGACAAATCCAACACATACAAGTATCTGGCAGAAAATGGCAACACTAAAACAATTCATCACAATCTGAAAATTTTTCCTGTAGTTACCTGTAGCAACAAACCATAGTGACACATTCAGGGACAAAAAACACAAAACCAACAAAATTTTCCTTTTATACAAGCAACCAACTTGAGGTTCAGGTGGATTCAGGTGTTTCCAGTGCATATCATTCTAGGTGCTCGGGGTAATAGAGATCTTTAGGTTTCTTGAGACAAAGCACCTGAAGCTCACCCAGCAAGGCAAGGGTGATTACCTTTCACTTAGGTACTAAATGCTATGCTTATAACCCTAAGAACCTCTACTCTTAGTACTAAGTGACTTCTCCTGATTTCCATTCAGAATAGGAGTCCAGAGTTCACTAAATTGTTAGACCTACATACAACCTTTTCATCTGAGATGGTTTCCATTTTCAAGAAGAAATAACATAAAAAGAAACATTACTTAAGTTACCATCAAATAACACAGGAAAAAGGATCTTGCATTAAAAATTACTATTTGGTTGAAATAAGGTACAACTCCCAATCATTAAGAAAAAATAAAAATCCATCACACATTGCCATTGAAAACTGTACTTGCTTTTAATAGATTAACATGCAGTTTCCATCACCCTGAATAAAATTTAATTTTCGTAATTCACAAATGATGAAGGCCTTGTAAAACCACTAGAAAGGAGAAAACTAATTTGCATCCTATTGCAACTTAACATTATGTAATATCCCATACATTTCTGGCAGAGATGCTTTCAAAAGCTTGTAAATAATGTTGATATGTCAGTGATCAATAGTATTAAATATAGCAATGACATTATGAAAATAAAAGTTGACATGAACTGCATTTTTTTAAGCAAGGCCCAGCTTTGCTCTTTTGTTACTCAGTTTGCTCAGGAATCTGTCAGCTCTCCCATATATCTCCCCTCCCCAACAGTTTATTTTTGATGAAGTGCCTGCCTGTGTATCCTGAACACTTATTTTGTAGGCTGAATCTTAAGCACAGAATGGTTGAGGCTGGAAGGAACCTCTGCAGATCACCTAGCCCAACGCCCTGCTCAAGCAGGGACACCTGCAGTACATTGCTTAGGACTCATCCACATGTTTTTTGAATCGTCCCATGGAAGGAGACTCCACTGGGCAACCTATTCCAGCACTCAGTTATCCTTTCAGTAAGCAAGTTTTTACCTCATGTTCAGAGGGAGCTGCCTGTGTTGTCTCCTGTCCTATTGCTGGCACCTCTGAGAAGCGTCTTGCCCTTTCCACAATCCCTGCAGGTACTTACACACACGAGTAAGACTCTTTCTCCGCCTTCCCTACCTCGAGCAGGCCCAGCGCTCTCAGCCTTCTCATACAAGGAACACTCCATCCCCAGGCACTCTGCAGAGCAGCGTCCGCTGACAGAAGGTCTGGTGGGTGGATGCCCATAACACTTCACCTTCAGGGACTTCAATGATTGCTGGAAAAGTAGTTCCGCAGCAGGCCACAGCCACCTTGAGGAACCGTATATTGCTGTGGACCAGAGCAGCCTTCTCAGAACCTTCTGCACAAACTACTGGCAGGTGGGCATGTCTCTTATATAGCCTCTCCTCAGCCCTGATGAGGTGGCTTCTCCCACCCTAATCAAGAGTCAGCTGCAGAAAAGCCCCTGCCCCGATCAGGAGCATCAGGGCTTGTTAGCAGCTGCTCCCCCAGCCAGAGCTGCCCACAAGGGAAGGTCTCCCTCTGCTCTCCTTGGCTGGCTCTCTTGACCTGATGGCTGATCACACAGTCCATCTCCAGTTACCCCCTACTGCCCCTTTCTTTCCTCTGTTTAACTGATAAAAAGCAACAAGTTCCAATGCATTGACCAGGACAGCGATACTAAGCAGTATGTTGGCAATACGTGCCCTCTCCGACACACAAGAAGGACGTAATATCAGTCACATGCAGTCAAGATCAACCAGCTCCATAAAGGGAACAAGCAAATTGGGCTGAAGGCGACATATGGACAATGTATAATAGTCTTAATTTTATTTTGAGAGGAAAAAAAATGGAAAGAAAAGAAAAAGCATTTAAATATTTTTCCTGCAATATGATTAGGTGTGATGAGGTCAGGGAAACTGTGACTGTGTGGTCCCAGGTAGTCAAAAAACTCCCAGTTTCTCTGATCCACTGCAAATGAAATCTAATATTTCTCAGGACCCTTGACAACATTTAGTCATCTGTTGGGGCATGAATGGAGTGCTGACCACACGCAAATTCTCTGACCATCAGAAAGGCAACTCACATGTTTATCATTTCTGAGGAAGAAAAAAAAAGGAAAAAGGAAAAAAAACTACTATAGTATGCAGCCCATAGAAGAGGCAAGATACAGCATGCATCTACTAGCAACTCTAAATTAATCAATGAGAATCTCATACCTACTAATATCAAATGCCTAATTTAATGACTTCTAAGTATGTGTGTTTTGTTGTGCTTTTGACCCTAAACATTCAAAAACAGTAGCTTAAGGCCCAGGGGGGAAGGAAAAACAAAGCGGAACTATTCCTAAAATGTACAAGTTATACTTAGGGACTTAAAGACACTTAAATTGTGAATGTCAATAGCATCAAAGCATCTTCACACAGTCAGCCTCCTTCCTATCTGCTCACCTGGATCCGAAGCTATAAAAAAGGGATCAGAAAGAGGCTGTTTATTTCTGAGGTGCTCTGCTACCTCCTGGTTGGGCCAAGTCCTTTCAAGGGGGCTCTGGGATTGACTAAGAGTGAAATCCTGCACCTGCATCATGATGCTGGACACAGTCCCAAGAGCCTGGCTCGCCTCCCATGCTATCCACACCCAGAGCTGGTTAGCAAGCTTCTCATCATAGAAATTCAACCTTATTCACTCCCAGATTATGTAAGCTATATTTTCCCCCACATATTCATGTAGCATTTGCATTAGTGCCTAATTCAAACCTCAGCCTCTAACACTATTTCTCAATAGCTAACACTATTTCTCAATGGTAAGGACATTTCAAAGGCTACTAGAGAAAGAAATTATAATAAACTGAATATTAGCCAGAAGCCTTATCCAAATGGTACTCTCTACTGTATAAGCAGTCTCCGCAGCCTTTCAGAGATGTTTCTCCTTCTGTATTACCAATTTATCAGACTATTCCTAATTCATTTTAATTCCCCGTGACATTTACTGAAATAATGCTACATGACTTCTAATGCAAGCTGTTTGCTTATTAGTGCACATGCATATCCCTAAAGGTAAAATACCCAGGCATGCAACTGAATTACATAAGCTTTCTGAAATGTATCTACACATGCATGGCTTGTGAGTAAGTGCTGGATAGAGCATCTGCGCAAGAAAAATAGGTGGAAGAACGAATGTTAAGATACAATTTGTTCTCATCTGAGCAGATTAGAAGTGGAATTGCTAAACATACCCAAGACACGCAAATGGGGAGAGGCTGAGAGTAAGGGACCACAGGGAAGTGCAAATGAATCCCTATTTTGTTCCCTTCCAATTACCCGGACCACCCAGCATGCATAAAACAAAGCCACGAATGTTCGTTTGGTTTCAATTTGCATAGAAGTATCTGCTATGTGTCTTTGAAGTTAGCTTGTTTATTTAGTACTTGTACAACAGCATAACAGGAGCACTAACAAAAGCTTTGCATTAGCTCAACCTCATGCCAAACAAGGCTGTAGCCAGAATTATAAAATAATACACAAGAGTCCAGAACTGGCAAAGTTTCCTCATGCCACGTTCCCATTTTTCATCTCGTACAGGGAGAAACAGCTCGGCTTCCTCGTTTTAGGATGTGCTACACTGGTATGTTTGAACTTTCAGAAACACTTTAATAGATCTGTGTTTCATAAAACAATATTCTCTCCTGTTTAATTTTGCTTCATAACTGCTTTTCCCAATTTAAACACTGTAGGCTGTCTCATTGACTCATTCAGAAGATTTTCTTCTTCATTTTTGCTTTGGAACTGCTAAAAGTCATACACAAAAGGCCATACAACACAGAATGATAATACTGCCTTTTACCAAGGGCAGAATTAGGACCACTAATGAGATTAAATAGAAGATTTCAACATTGTCAGTGGTATGAAAAATGAAATTAAATATATTTGGGGAAAATCCAAGTACAGTATGAAAAAAAATATAGCAAGTCAAACCAAGTAGCAAATCATCTGAATGGCTAAAAATAGTCCAAGATTTAATTTTTTTTTTTGGGGGGGGGCAAGGGAAGGCACCCTAAATTTAAAAATTATTCTCATATCTTACATACAGAATTAACCTAAGGATACTATGTAAGTTGATATTTGGACTTATGACAAGGAAAACAAAGTACAAATTAACTGTAAAAATCCCATTTCAGCTTCATAAATTTCCTTGTAGCCTAAATTCTTTCTTTATGTAACTAAATTAGCTTTAAGATAAGCGAGGAGTATGTCTGATGTCTGGTTAAAAACCTTTCCATTTCAAGCCTTTGTTTGAATTTCGAGCATTGCTGAGTAGGTTAAGAATTGCAACACTGGTGAGCAAGTTTCAAGATTTCAAAGCCCCAGGCAGCCAGTGAAATCATCTTTTTTTCTGCTGCAAAGTCAGTGAATTAGAAAATATAATAGGCGGGTATATAAATAGTTGGGTGCCATTAGTCTCCTTCGGCAGCTGCTAGACACTGCGCTCCGAGAGCTGCATGCGTGTTTGGACAGCTGCAGTGCTGCAGCGTCTCCAGCACCTGCAGCGGATATAAAGCCCAAAGAATAGACCCCAGGCAGGTGGAATTACACATTGCATTAGTTGGCAGTGAAAAGCTGCCTGGAAAAGTGATATTCTGTCAGGGACTTGAGATTTATCACACTGAACGTACAGCAGATGCAATTAGAGTATGGACAGTCTAGAATTGGCATAATTTCCTGCTATTTTATGTGTCAGCCCGTCTGGGTGAACCTCAGGCCCCTATTTAAGTAAGTGTCTGTACGTTTAAATCTCAAGCTCAGTTAATCATAAGGATGGTTATTCATTTTGATATAAAAGTACTCAGTAAGAAGGAGCAAGTCTTTTTCCTTCAACATGATGTGAGCTCTTCAGAGATTCAAGTGTACCACTTTAATCCTAAAACTTGATGCATGCATTTATCATTAGGAAGTGAAAGTTTCTGCCTCCTCCTTCCAAACAGTAGAACGTTCCCTTGCGCAGGGCTGTGCCAGAGCAGGATATAAAACTGCATCCTTCTCCCAGCTCCAGGGCTGCAGGGAGAAAAACACGCAGGTCCTCATGAAGGAACGCGGTCCCCGGGGCGAGCCGCTACGTGTTACAAAGAACCTCGATGCTGGTTAAAGACAGCGTAGCCTGGTTCGAGCCCGCTGCTGGGTCTGCAGAGTGGAGCTGGTAGAAGAGAAGGAATCAGGCACGCGAGAGCCCTGGAGCGCCCAGCACGCTGGCCACGCAGTCACACATGGCTGGTCCTTACGAGGCCCTGCTCACAGCAGCGCTCCACAGAATGGCACACGCAGCTGCCAGGCATCCCAATTTCAACATTTTTTTTCCAGTTATTCCCCACAATAAGCCCAGGATCTCTGTGCTCTGTCTGCAGAGCCCCAGCTGGGTGATCACCCTACTCAGGGAGGAGCACCCAATGAAGCCTTCACCCATGCGTCAGCCAAGTACCCCGTGGATATTGCCTTCTCTCATCTGACTGTAAAAGGTCTCTCGGAGTCCGAGGGAACCAAAATTGTGCCATAGCTGTTATGTTTGTCCAAAGGTTTGGCTTGAGAGCAGGTCTTTTCTGACAGAAGGTGCACTGCTTTGCATCATGCAAGTATTTTCCTTTAGAGGCCATGAACAAGCAGCTGGAGATGTCCCGAGTCGAGCTCTGCTGAGCAGCACAGCAGCACGTACGGCCAGACAGTGCCCGCGGAGCCACCGCAAACCCCCAGCAAGAGCCCGTGCAGCCACCGTGCTCCTCGGAGGCAGCTCAAAGGGCTGATGTTTGTTCCAAATAAGTAAAATACATAGGTCTTATTTCTGAAGGATACATCCTCCTCACTCTACCCAATGTCCTCGTTCTGTAAAACTGCTAAAAGTCCAAGCACTTGGATCTGTAATATGATGCTATATCTAGATTCATTTTTTTTAAATGATGTAGTTTGATATATCTATTAACTAAAAATCTTTATTGATTCTACAAAGGATTCGCTCTTTTCACATTTTCAGTAATTTTTTTAATATATATATTGCAGTATAATGCAAGGTGGCTAGTTCGTTACTTTACTAATTTCACAGAAAATCTAGTAAATCCTAATCCTGAAGCTAGACAAAACCTTGATCACTGCAGACTACACTCCCGAATATAGGTTGCAAATACACCCAGCTATTTGCCCAGCATCTTAAAAAAGGTAGCTAAGAAGGCAAGATAACAGTGATTAGCTAACAGAAATATTACAAAAATATATCAGGCACTTCTAACCTCTTTCTCAGCTTGCCACAATACAGAAAAATAGGCTCTTTTAAAGTTAACACGCCACTCTAGCCTGAAATAGGTTTACTCGCTGTTGCATCTCTCTTCCAGTTATTGCAACAGCAGTGATAAAAACTGAGTTATCTCAATATATACTCACTAAGCACCAAAAAATGGAAGAGAAAAACATCTTTTTCAATATATACCTGAGCACTACACAGAATTTCAAAGTACATCAAGTGTTTGTGCATTTCAGCCCTACTAAAAAACTTACATGAGCTGCCATTTAAGTCAGCATATGGAAAATATAGTCTTAATAAGACTCTTGTGAGTTAAGAAAAAATTTGAAGGAAAACGGAGTATTAGTTATCTTTTTGAGTAAGTATTGAAAAAGATTTTCATGATGAGTAACATCACAGGAATCTAATATCAAAGCAACACAAAGTCCCATGGATGATATTGGGGCAAATACATTTTTAAGGTAATTCCGCTGAAGTCACCATGAAGAGGTACTCAAACCTCAGCTGTTTACAGGCATGGAGGTATTTTTGTTTGTTTGTTTTTTTCATAGGTACACAAAATATGTTTGAAATTATTTCCTTTCAGTAGTCCATACTTAGCCCACAACCATTAATATTTTAAAGTCAGCATCACGCTGTGGCTCTGAGATTTCTGTATTCTTGGAACTGCATTAATATCAAGGTGAATGCATGAGCAGTTCTGAGCCCTTCTTGGCTTAGAGATCTGTGAGGAATTAAAAATAATGACGAGACAGCAGTGAAATTAAATGATTTTTTGGCACATGTTTTTATCATAAGGGATAATGAGGAAATTTCTATTCCAAGGGCACTTTTCATAAGAAATCGTAGTGTGGCCTTAACAGAGATTGAATACTTTACAAAGGAAATAATGGAGCAACTTGAGAAATGCAAGCGCAGTGATTTGCCACCATATGGTTCTCATTCCAATGTTCTGGAAGAAGTGAACCATGCAATAGCAGAGTTCCTGAACAGTTAGTTAATGAGCTTAAAAATAGCAGCACTTCTTGAGTTTAGAGCCCCCCTTGCTTTACCTGTGCTTCCAGTGGAGCCCAGAGATGTCAGGAAACAGATCCAGGAGATAACCTGAGCTTGAAAGAAGCCGTCTGAGAGTCTAATTAAGCACAAAATGGAGCAATTATATCCTCATTAGCTCAAATTAGAGCAACTTCTTTAAGAAAAACAATACCTTGCCAACTAATTAGGTGTATTTGAGAAAAGTTAAGAACAGCAGATAGATACAACCAAATGGTTCATTTTGAAACCTGCTTTCTCAGCCTGTGCCTCATCATCCAGCCTGTGGACTAGGAAAAGTTAGCAACAAAACCACCAGGACAAACTCTGCAGCTTTAGGAAGTGAGAAGCAAGTCTGATCTCAACAGTAAATGCAATGAATGTCAATTCTACTTTGAATTTGCATATTCAAACCTTTTACACTGCATTTCAATAACTCTCTATCAAGTGCAGACCATTTTCTTTGCTTTGTTTATACACCAAGGGTTGGGATATGACAAAAGTAGGATGTGTGGTTTGAAAACAAACTCGTCACTGCTGTCTGCTGCAGGACGCACATCCCGGTTTGGAGCATCAGCACAAATGCAGCAGGTTGGAACAACCCCTCCCAACCTCCCACAGTCTCATTTATCCCCTTCCTGCCTTTCTGAAGGGGTAGAGGTACTACCTCTGGCAGTAATTCATTTCCCACAGACAGACTTCACTGTCTTCTCAGCTCACCCAGTTCCCACCACACAACTCAGTTTGCTTTAAGAGGAAGGGATATGTAAACATATTTTAAATGACTTATGATTTTGGTATACTGTGGAAGTCTCCCTCCGTATTCCTACAGTCCTTGTTGGTCATGCCATCAGCTTATCTGTAAAATGTTTTAATAAAATATTTTAATCATGAGAGCACTCTCAAGAGAAATCTCCTTAAATGTTTACTCTGATAAATTAAGCTATAAGAAGGGCAGACACAGAAAGTACATATTCACCAGTGAAAAATTAGTAGGAATTGACTTAATGTAGTCTTCCAAAAGAAGTATGAAATAGGTGATTCGGCCTTTGCTTTCCGTGAATTAGAACTTGTTTGCAGAGCTACTCAGGTACCGCGGTGATGCTCGCAGAGGACTAATCATCCGCTTCTGGACTACAGAGCCTGCTGGAAACTGCAGTTATGTCATCGGGCTTCAGGTCTCCCCCAGCAATAAGCAAAAATATCCTCCAGAGGACAGAAGTGAGTTATTCCTTTTCTTCTTCCTTCCCCAAAAGATTTCAAATATCATGAATTTTCATACTGGGATTTTTTTTTTAACCCAGGTTGCAGAAAAAGTAGTCTCAACTACTTAATTAGTCCTGCATTTCCAATAGGAATGGAATAAAAAGATGGCATTAAACTAATGGAGAAAGATAAGCTCTTGCTTGTTTTCATTCAAATCCCAAATTCTCATAAAAGATCATAGGACCTTTTTATGATAAGTGTACTAAAATGCTAGGAGACAGAAAAAGAGATACTATAAAACAACACATGTAAAAGTTACAATAAGAAGAAAGTGAAAAAATCATAAAAGGATATTCATTACAGCAGCTGTAAAAGGCTACAGTGTGTATGCTTCAGGCTGTGTAAAGCAAAAGTATTTAAATCACTGAAGAGGTTGTTTATTAAAAGTCTTTGTGCTTCACACAGGTTCAGTTGCAAGAATGTGTGCAATGAAAGGCTATTTAACTGCTTGACAGCAGTGCTGCACTGCTTTTAATAGTGTTCTTCAGAATCTTCAAGTAGCACTACTTCGTGGGGAAAAAAGAAGGTCTTTCAGATTGGTATGAGTTAAAATCAGACAAAATAAGTAATAATAAATAATAGGTTATTGAAAAGTTAGGGTAGGACAAGATTAGCAGACTTTTTTCTTTTTCTCTTTTTTTTTCTTTTTCTTTTCCCTAACTTATACCAACCTGAAAGACCCAAGTCTACCCTCCTATTCTACCAAAGAGTGAACATAAATGAGGGCTTTTACCTCCAGACATTTGGTTATATATAGCCCCTAAAAGCTTGTATTGATCCACTTTGTTGTGCTGGAGTGTATTTATCTGATCTTAGAGCAATGTGTTCAAAATGCATGTTTGCAATTCTTGGTCAGCAGCATAATATAATGAAGTAAAAGGGGAAACAAACATTTGTAATGCTAGAACATAAAAGAATAAAATGACTACAACACTGGTATGCAATTCTGCAGTCAAGTCTGATCCGCCTTCCTTAAACATTTTGTAGATATAAGTGATGTCTGGAATACTGTCTGAAATTCTGATTACTTCAGAGGCAAAACTATCCTTAGGAGGGAAATCAGAGAAGAACAAATATACTTGAAGGACTGATGGGACTGTTTGGGATAAAATTACAGTCTCAAGAGAGAAGTCCTAGTTCTACAGAAACCAATGGCAAAACTACTACGTTCATTAAGTTAACATGAACATACTTCCATTCCAAAAGCACAAATAGCAGCAGCAAAGTAATGTACCCTGGTCTGAAAGGAGCCAACTTCTCCATAAAAGCAGTCATTAGGGAGAAATATTCAGCAAATAAATACATTGCCTTTCACTGCAATTTTGCATTGAAGGTTATACAACCTAATTCAAACATAACATTAAAATCCTCTCAAAAGAGCACAACGATCACTCAACTGTGCCTATAGCCAACACCAGCAGAGAGATGGGTGTATGTTGGAAGTGTTACAAGGACCTTCTCTGTTCCCTAGCATTTGGCCTAGCACTTGGTTCTGGAAACAGAACTGCTATTTGAAACAGAAAGTATTTTGTAGTTTGGGAACTAGTCTCCCAAATCAGTATCAGAATAAAGTTTCTGCCTAATTTCAAGGCCATGATTAATCCCCTTTCTTTGCCACCCACCCTCACTTTCCTGTTCTCAGCCACTGTCCACTCCAGTAAAACCACAGCACCAAAATGAGGACCTTCAATGCAACAAATAAAGCAGCTGGGTCCCAAGGCTACCAGGAAGGGCCTCCAGAGCCAGAACCTCATGCCTGCTATGACGCCTTGCAAGGGAAGCCTGCTAGGGAGAATCTCGGCAATAA
>JAUBNY010001160.1:578468-593944 GCA_032275445.1 Crypturellus soui
CACCCATGGGCTCACTGTGACTAACAGCTGCTTTTAGCTTCAGTTGGAGTTGGGCAGCAACAACATCGTCCACTTCTTGGACATTACATACAATATGAAAGAGTTAAATATACAACAGACACTAAACAAGACACTTAGCAATGCTAAGAAGTGCTTCTTTGCACTTTTCCTGTCTCAAAACATATCCCTCATTTCAGCAACGTGGGGCAGCAAAGGTTAGTTCTTCTCAAAAACCCATTCCTGCAAAATGCAGCATATAGTACAGTAGGGAATAACCTTGGCTATCCGTACTGAACAATTCCTTGCTGCAGGGAAGACACTTGAAATTCTTAATTTTCAAGCATTACTTAAATTGGCAATAAAAAGACTCTTTTAATTGTACCCACACCACAATGTACATTTTAGAGTCTCCAACTGTAAACACATATTTTGCTGGAGGTAGGCACTATTTAACCACAACAATAGCTCTCATTAAAACTTTACTCTATTTTTTTCCGTCTTTCTCAAAACATCTGCTTCTCATTATAACTGCTTTTATAATTATAATAAACCAGATTCCTCTAGTGATGCTTCCTTAGTTAATCCAAACAATACGATTGTAGAATTTCCTTCTAGCTTCGATAAACAAAGCTTCATTACAACAGAGTTCATTAGTGCTTTTTTGTTGTTATTTCAACTCTGTTGTATTAAAGTCAACGCCATGACTTGACTGAGCTGCCATAGTGCTGTCATTAGAAGCAAAAGGTCTCTGACAAACTTATTTTTATGACGTCTTAAAAATAATATCATATTTTTATTCTTAATTCAAAACCAAATTTGTACAAAAGTCAAAGGTAGGTCAGAAATTGCACATTTACTGGAAGAGGCAGTGTCAGGATTAAAGTGTCAAATTATTGAAAGATTTGCCCAAGTTAATAGTGCTTGATGGCAAAGCTACTTAGGTGGCAATTAGAAGACAGCAAAACAGTGAATGATTTCACATTTTGGCTTTAAAACTGTAGGATGTAGCATTATGAAGAGAACTATTAGAGGTTTGGTATAGATTCTTCAGACTATCAGGTTTGTCTACTTGTCACAAATTTGGAAGAAAAAAATATGATATTAATATTGTGACTAGATGACAGTTACCACATGTCCCATATAAACGCTTCCAGAAAACATTTCCAAGAATTTTTGACTCCTGAAAACAGATTTTCAACAGAAGTTGTGCACGCCAGTCTGGATTTTACGTGACCTCAACAAGCCTCAGAGAACTCACTTGCATGGGCCAGCTAGCAGAAAAATAAGTTTAATTATTCACAAATATTTGAATCTAAAAGCCAAAAATTAACTTAAAATTTTCATAGAAGTAAAGATCAGGCAGGACATTTCACAGGAAACAAGCAAAATCCACCTATCCAGACTAGACAAATCAATTATAAAACAAACACTCTTGTAACTTTTGTTACAACTAATCAGTTGTAGATCAGTAGACTGATCTAATGGTGACAGGGTAATGGGAGTCAAACAGCAGAGATCAAAACAGCCAGTGTCCCCCTCTAAGCGCTGTTGACAGATGTCAGAAGTTCATAAAAGTTAGCATTTTTAAATATTAAAACCATTACCATTTTCCTCTTGCTTGTTAAATTAACAGTTTGGGCATAGGCTCACGTGGACATGCTGAACATGCCTCATTTTGCCATCCGTTATCAGTGGGAGGCAGTTGAACTGAGCGATCTTAAATAGACACTTCAAAATGCCCAAGAGAGATCTTTACCACAGCGCAGCTATGTGAGGTCACCACTGAAATGAACAAAAGTTGACGATGTTCATCCATACGTTCAATCCCACAATCTTATTTTCAAGTCAGTGATAATCTGCTAATTGCCCAAAGCAGGTACGGCTGCGTTCACTAAAAGTTTACAGAGTTTAAGGCAGGGCTTACAGCGTGCCTTTGAAAAGAATTGCCTTGCAGCGTTTTATCCTTCCTACCTCTGCCCAAAACCCTTCCGTGATTTGAAGATCTGAGCTGTCAAATCCCTGACTGCAGCAACAGACTTGTAAAATCTGAGCTAAGTTAGTCAATTAATATTGATTTTCTGTGCATGAGGAAAACACAACACAGATACTTACTGTTCATTTTTATCATAAACTTATAATACAAATCCAAAATTTGACATTTTGAGAAGATATTTTATGAGTTACATGAAACATGACATTTTATTAGTATCTCTAAACTGGATTTTTTTTCTTTTTGTAATGAAAACCACACATGGGATTCCCACAGCACAGAGCCAAGCGGTCACTGGACAATCCTTCCATGTAGCTTTTGCTGATTTCATGACAAACACTTCCTATAAAGCACATGCCTTCAGCGGCTGGAAAACAGCTTAGTAACCTCTCAACAGGGACTCCAGTTTCCCTAAACGGCTCCTGCAAAGACGATTCCCATCATTCCCGACCAAGTTCCCTGCCTCCATACCATGTATCACGTTACATTTCCCTGTCTTATTAACTCTGCTAAATTAACACAAAACCAGAAGACCTATTTAAATGGCAAATGAAAACTCTCGCAGAGGAAGAATAAATTCTTTGACTCATTTTAGCTCTCTTAAGAGCCTTATAGTACAATTTTTTTAACTGCTTCCTTTTAGCAACTCTTCTTGTCGTGGTGGGAAAATATATATCCAATATATCTGAAAGTTTTCTTAGATTACAGTCAGAGTAATAAAACTTCCAATTTGGAACAAAAAAGAAAGTTTTTACTTTGCAAAAATTCAGGCTCCTCCTAAATACCTCAACCTTCTTTCTCTACCAAGCCACACAAACTGGTATCAGAGAAAGACTGGATGAAGACTGTCTATGTTTCAAAGTAAAGCCTGGCTTAACTAGAAGAAGATGTCCTAGCACTGCCTTCATTCAGAGAAATGCCAATAATATATTGCACCCGTAAACTTGTCATTTATCTTATGACAAGAAAGTCATAAAAAAAAGTGCCAATTGCAACCCATATGTGAAATATTTCAAACCTTTTGTGTAATAAAAAAAAAAAATTCTTTTCAAGTCCCTTGGCTAAGTACAACCAAAGTGATTTGTCCCCAGTCAAGAAAAGGACAGAACACTGTGGTGTACAAACACATTTACAGAGACAGATTTTCATCATATCCCAGTGCCCATGGACGTAGACTGAGACATGGAAAGCTCCATTTGAACACAGGAAAGCGCTTTACTTTAAAGGTAGTTCAACCCTGGAGCAGGTTCTTCTCTCCTTTCCAATAAAATCTCTAATCGTTGACATGAGGCTTAGTCTGAAATCCTTATGAGGTAGCACCTTTCCAGGTCCTGATCAAAGGAAAAGCTTTTAGAATTGCAGTTTGCATAAGGAATCACATGAAAACTGCTTCTGTACTGAAAGCATCACAGCAGGAGCCCACAGAGGAACCACCAAAGCTGGGATCCTGCTGACACAGCGATGCCGGGATGTTGGTACTGGCCATTTCACAGCCACAAGGCCACCAGATCCCAAATGGATTTCCTACGTCTGCACTGAGTTATCAGGTGTTGAAAGCTATTGCTTCTCTCTTGAAGACAAAAAAAAAAGAAACAAAAAAAACCCCTGAACAAATACTAAAGATAAAAGCAGGTTAAAAATAGATTTGCGGTCATTCACATTCAAGGAAAGAAAATAGATTTGAACAAGAAGTTCAAATTAATTAAAATACTTCATTTCAGACACAATTTAAAAGGCTCATAAGCGTAAAATGATTTAATTTTCCATTTCAAGCCAAATGCTGTTTTTGATTGTTAAAAAAGGACTATTTTCTTACAGGAGAGCATGATAATAATCCACCATCCTTGTGCTTTCCAACAGATGAGACTCGATGAAAAATAGTTAAATGAAAATAACATTAACTTACATTCAGCATGGAAGATCTCTACAGGAATCAGTTTTTGTAAAGGTGAACTTCTTTTTTTGTTGTTCTTGTTTTTGTTGTAGTGTCTTCTGGAGTTAAATTGTTGTATTATCAAAATAAACTAGCCCTTACACTGTGTAAAAAGCATGCAGAAGTATTTAAGGTAGCTGTATCAAACCTTAATTATAGTATGTGGCAAGTAGTGTGAACATGGGACATGGGTTTCTAGCAAGGGACAGTAAAAATAGCCCTTAAAATTGGCACAATGAGCACAGATCCAAGTCACTTGTTACTCTGCGTGCAGAACAACAAGGCTGCAAAACCAAAGTTACTGCAGCTCAGTCACTGGCGGGGAGATTTTTTAAAGAGCACAAACAAGAGCAAACAGGGGCATTATTCAGGGTCAGTAAGCCTAAAAAGTGGCAAGGAAGGATTAATTTATTATCTGATCCTAGGCATACCAAAGACAGAAGCAATTTATTAACCTGAAATATTTTCTCTCCATAGTTTCTCAAAATATCAACAGTTTTACTGCTTCCTATTATTTTATATTTCTAAGTTTTCACTAGCAAGACATAGGGAACTATCAATAAATAGAAAATAAGCACTACAATTCTGTAGCATATGATGAAGAAAAGTATATCAACAATCTCTACATAAAATCTCTCCATTTAGCTTTATGAGTAGCACCACAGTAGCATGCCGCTTAAAACACTTCTCCCTTCTGAATGATTTGTAATTTCTAAAAAATACATTTTGTTCATAACAACATGTGTTCACGAGCACAGTGAGTTACCTGGTGTAGTATCAAGGTGTCCATGGACATGGCAGAACTGCAACACAGGTGTAGGTGACACCTTCAAAGCAGCTGACGTTTGATCCTACAGAACCCCACAAATATTTCATTCTAAGTACATGAATAGCCATAGTCAAAGTGTCCTCTGTATACAGTTACAGTCACATTTTCATGTTTTATTTGCCGAAAAGCACACTTTAAACTCTCAGTAAGTTCATAAAGTCTGGAAGGAAAAAAAAAAAAAAAAAGTCACAGCAGGTATTATTTCTCTCCCAGTTCGTATTATTTCTCCCCAACTCAGTTAATATAGAAATGTATTTTCCTCCATTACCTGGGTTGGTTATTACTCTTTCATATCCCATTCGTGTGATGTGACAAGAAAAAAGTTAACAAAAACAATTTGCAGATGTGCCAGATCAAACCACACTGCATTTGTCTTCTTATGCGCAAGATTTGACTTCAGAAAGGGCAAGTTTTGGAACTCAAATGGAAATTAAGTGAAAAGGTTATAGTAAGAGTGGGAAAAGGGGTGAAGAAGACAGAAGGAACATGGCTTTAAAGGACGTTGCAAAATTCAAGTTAATTCAAAAGAACAAGCTTTTTGTTTAAAGTCTAGATTGCATTCAAAACACATCTACCTTCTGTTCAGTGCTTGAAATGTGGTACCAAGTTTTATTATTTTGCATTATCCCAAATGTATGTGCGAAGAAACTAAGGAAACATTTTAACTAAAAGCATATTTATGATAAATTTCAATACAAAAATATATACTTCCAAAACATTTCCTTTTATATTTACCTATACGACCTGATGATACGTTTACCGAAGTTTTGAAATATACACCCAGAACTTCCTCCCTGCAGTGCCGGTACCGCAGCACTAACTCTCAGGGCCATGATTTACTATTTTGATAAGACAGTTAGATAAAACCCTAAACAACAGTCATTCCTCAAAATTCTAGATATCATTCCCTCTCCAGCCCTTTCTTTTGCATCATGTTACAGTCACCCTGAGAACATCCACTACAAGCACCTCACCTTGCTCGTTAACTGTAGTATGGCACTGGAGCTACAGCCAAAATACACATTCTCCAAAAGCTTTTCCCTCCCCTCCTACTCCTTTCTCTGGGATTTCTCACTGTAATCACACTCAGGAAGAAAATTATTAAACCCATCATGACAAGTGTGTCTTGTTATCAAGAAATAATAAAAGGCAAAATGAAGAGACATGATACAGAAGGGCTTTTGTCCTTCCAGCCACAGGATAAATCAAGCTGTGGGAGGCCATTCCAGGAGGAAAACGCCTGCCTTCTCCTCCGGGTAACAGTTTCAAGGACTTCCACAAATAAATTGCTGCAGAGGACAACCCAATTCATGTCGTTCCCTTTCAACACAGAGCCTTCTTACTAGAGCTGCACAGGAATGAGTCATCCCCTCTGCCCATGCACAGATGACTTATCCAAGTAGGGTGCAGGCTAATATATTGCCTGTAACAAGGACTTTGCACAGCATGAGCAACAAGAGCCAGGCCCAAAGTGCCAGCAAAGCCCATCTCTGGTTGCCCAGCAGAAACTCTTTAGGTCGGGCTTGTCTAAACATTGCTGACAGTTCAGACTTTGCCTCCCAAAGGGCACATGTTCCAGATCTACTGCACTGCTTTTTCTCATCTGCCTACTCCCTACTCCAGCATACAAGGGTATGGAAGCAGGTAACTTCCACGAAGTGGAAATAGGCATATCCCAGAAATGTGCTGTAACGTGTGTGCTGCACTTCTGCAGCACACAGCAGCCTTTTGAGAAGCCTCTCAGTTCTCAGTTCTTACGTGTCTATTTTTTTTGACATTAAGAAGGAAATCCAAACAAATGGTCTAGCAACTACAAATAGGTGCTCACGCTATAGCAAAATCTTTCTTTGAAAATTAAAAATAAACCTTTAAAGGGAGAATTCAAAATCAAGTCTGAAGAGCTGCACTGTTTTTCTAAAAGCAATTTTAGTCCACATAATTGCACAGATCCAACTACAGAATTCATCACTAGAGGAAACAAAGACAAAATCTAAGCTCTCTCACCTCCGAGAAGCCTTCCCTTCAGCAGCTCGGCTGTTCCTGCAGATGAAGTTGCAAACAGTGTTCTGTGCAGACAGACACCAACTATCGATCATGGGAATCAGCAGGGCCACATCTCAGATTTATGGTTTCATGAGGCATCACAAAGCAGCAGATCCATTACATGGCATCTGCAAGGGAATGGAAAAATATTCAATACAAATAAGTTTCACATCCTGTTTTAGTGTTTCATGGAGAACTGCCGACAATGGGATGTCTCCAATTTTTAAATAACCAGAGTTAACTGATGACACTGGTTTGTTATTGTAAGTTAAGTTTTGCATGAAATACAGGGATGAGCTTAAGGCAAAAGGAGATGTTAATCAACCTATATCAACCTATCTTTGGGAGAGTAGTTCACATCCGGGCATTTACCTTCCCCTAAGTTTTTTTTTTCCCCTAAATATATCCTTTGTGGCTGTACTTTTGTCCCCTCCCCCAAAGTTAAGTCCTACAGACTATTCCACGGGGGCTTGCAAAAGGCAAATTAACAAATAAAGCCAGTCGAGAGAAAAAAAGCCCATAATGGAGAGTCAACTCCTTCCCTAGAACATTTATGTAATGCAGAAGTCAGTGTAAGTCAAAAGATGAAAGTATTGCTTTACCAGACACAGGGTGCACTTTTCCTCAAAGAGGATAAAAAGATCTAGACCTCAAGAGGTCTAAACACAGTCTCTTCAGTCGTACCTACAGCTTGCAAAGAGCTGGGCTCCCCCTAGACGTTAACCTTGCTACATCCTTGCACTATCTTGGGCAGAGGGAGCAGGTTCCCCAGGCCTTCCCAGGGGGCAATTCCCAGTGCTAAAGCACAGGAAGGGAATCCCGTCTCCGCAGCATTCACTGCCCTGCAGCACAAAGTCAGCAAGCCAGCGACCACTCAAGTGACCACTGATAAAAGGAGAGCATAAATCTGCCTTAACCTTGGT
This sequence comes from Crypturellus soui, assembly GCA_032275445.1. Lineage (NCBI taxonomy): Eukaryota > Metazoa > Chordata > Aves > Tinamiformes > Tinamidae > Crypturellus > Crypturellus soui. The sequence continues at coordinate 586,187 of JAUBNY010001160.1, forward strand.
AACTGGCAGAGAGCCTCCCATCCAAACGTTGCTCTAAACACAAAGATTGTTTATGGGTAGTGTGTTACTGCAGACCTCCACTTATAAAATATTTCACTCAGTGAAGCTATCCTATTAATAAAATTCTAAAGAGCAAAGGGAAAACCATTATCAGGAACCCATTTTTGTTGTGCTTGAAGAAGCACAAACTCACCAAAACAGTCTCTAAAGGGCACCTTTAAATATCTTCCCACAACAACTTAGCATTACTTAGTTCATTTTCAGATACAAGAAGTATTGGCTTCCACTGAAGTCTCTTTCCTCATTAAGGATCAGGGCTTTGCTCCCAGCTAAGCTGGCTCAATGACGTTAGGGACCAAACACTAATTACACAAGTATTATTTGGAAAGTAAAATAACTAAACAGAGTAGCTTTGGCTTTGTATGGGTACATAGGGCTTGGTTTTTAAACGTTTTTTTGATTGCAGTTTTACATTTAAATTCATATGAAAGAAGAAATATGTCATCTCAGGAAAGTCTCCTAGGCTGAAAGGCATTTTGCATCTTGACAGAATAGCTGTATTGGGGTAGTATGCTAAAAATAAAATAAAAACCAAAACAACCCCACACAAAGAGATTAAGTTAGCCAAAACAAAACCCAAACCCCTCTATGATGCTGCCCATTTCACTGCTGCTTTAATAAGTCACTCTGTATTGACTCTACTTAGCAAGAACTATTTGCTAATACAACATAACTAGCAATGCAAACTGTATTTCCTTATCTGAAACAACAAGACACCAATTCTTTCCTTGGAGAGTTAAAGCCTCCAATTTTATGCATGGCTACTCTACTCTTTCTTTAAGTAAAATTAGAGTTGTTATTTAGGTGTCTGTTCAAAGAATTATTTTATTTACAGTTAAATCTCATTAACATAGCAGGTTCTTGTCAGATGTCTACTTTTTTATAGGCAGAGATGGCCCCAATAAATCATAACAATTATAAACCCAGAAAAGAAGAAAAAGAAATAGTTCTGTTGCATATCCAGTTTCAAAGCAGAATAAAAATTAGGCCCAAAGCATCCACAAATCCTGTGCTACTGCCTATCTGAGCCTCTGTGTGATTTAAGCATATTTCATAATCACTCTCAGAATGTAGAAAAAAATCATATTATAAAAATAATTTCTCCTTGACTTAAATTTTACATTTAGAACATAATAGAATACTTAATATTCATCGATTCAGTTCCACAAAGTTAGTTGACATGGCTCAAGTGGAAGACTGCCAGGGAGGGCATGTTTGTATGGGACAGTTGAATGAAGATATCCAACCTAATAGCAAATGTATTAAATATATGTATATATAATATATATAAAAATTATAGAAATATTTATGTATACACACACACACATATATATATATTTATATGTACACACACTTATATATAAAGCAGCCATGGCTAATTTACTCTGGCAGACAGCCTGTAGGCAGGGCCATGCTGCTTATAGTGCTCAAGTGACCGTGCAGTCACACCGAGCTCAACGTGCCTGGAGATTTAGCTCATTCTGAACAAGCTGAGTTTTCCGGTAAGGTATCGATATTACTTTTAAATTTGTCAAGAACTCTTCTTTCTGCCCTAAAAAACCTTTCCAAGTGGCTGCTAGGAGAAGCCTCTGTTCAGTAGGGAACCAGTGTGTGAGCCCGAGCCCAAGCTGCGGGTCGCAGAAATTCTGCTCCAAGAACGGCAGCTCCTCTCCAGCCAAGGCCGATCCCCAAGGGGACGAGCGCTCGAAACGCTGCCCGCGAGGCCTGGTGCTGAACCCACAGGCATCGAGATAAAAAGCAGGTTTTAAAGGCAGCTGTTTTGTACCTTCACAGTGCTCTGCAGTGACCGCTCTTTTCCATACACATCCTTAGTTAACGTTCAGAATCGCTTCCTCTAATTCACTGATTTACGGAGGAACCCTTTCCAGCATTAAGGCTTTGTTATAGAAAATAAAAGGTGATTGCAAGCTAGTGGTATTGCAAGAGTGTTTCAGAAGTTCAGAACTGGGGCAAAACAAAACAACAACACAGTTCTCCAAGATCACTTATATATCTAAAATCATCTCCACAAATGCAAATTATCAAAAGGTCAGATATAAAAAAACACCAGTTCATAAATACTAATTAGCACCTTGGCAGTGATTGCACGATAACATTTACTGATGCATAATTGAGTACCAAAAATTAAAAAACAGAAAGTGTGGGTAGATTTAATAATTCATTCCTCCCACACTAATCAGAGTTTGACTATTTCTTCTAACAAGCACAATTAGATATGCTTACTTCATATTTTTCTTCTTCACCCTTTGTGAATAACAGACTATCATTCTGCCTTTTTAGTATTCTTGTGTTTAAAGCTAAGAGAATGGAAGATCATTGCAATGAGCATAGCAAAATAGTTTCCAGAAACTCTAAAATGCGAAGTGTTTTTGCTTCATTGCTTAATATTATGGGAACTTTCTTGTTTCACGAACAATGAGAATTAAGTTATCAATTACAGTGGACACATCTTCCCTCAAATCTTCTTCCAGTGCATTTATAAGGTATATTTGTACACACATACGCAAAAAACATCATTTACTATTGCAGTAGCTGGCAGGTGGATAAAGGGCAGCTCATCTCCACCTCCACAGTATTAGCTGAGCGGACAGTCAAGTAATATATATGCTCTTAGTTATTAACGAGATTATTTATGTCGAGTTGTTGCTACCTTCATGAAGCACTCTGGTTTGAGAGCACCCACAAGAAGTAAAGATGATGGCACAGAAAAAGCAGCGAGGACACGGGTATATAAAAGGTCACAAGCCACGTACAGGCCTGGCGACGGAGAGCAGTATCAGCACAGCATAATAAAGCAAGTCTGGCTACAGAGGAAGCGTCAAACTTGAATCAGAAGTGAAAACGCTTCAGCCCAACCTTAAAACCGTATATTTTCAAATGTAAATGCAGTGCTGGTACAATGCAAATTAAAAGCAAAAAAAAAAAAAAAAAAGCAGCAAGGCACACAACTCTGGAGGCCGTATGAAAATAAGAGTGCTGCAACATTTGACAAAACATTAAAAAAAAAAAAATCCAGGATTTACCTAAAGAACAACAGAATTTATCCACAGAAGGAGTGTGACATTACATCATTAATATCTACAAACACGCATACCTGTACAGCCTCACAGCCCCGCAGAGCCCTTCACCCTGCCACGCTCGTGCGGGGAGCACCGAGCAGCCCCCAGGCCCCGGCACTAAAACCCCCTTTCTCTCCTCCCCAGGAACCCCCAGTGCAGAGCGTGACCCGCTGCAGAGCGGCTCCCCGCACCTACGGCCACCCCTGCAGCCTCCGGGAAGGTACAAGCCACAGCTGTTCGCTGTAGCTCACAGGTGAGCTTAATTGTGAGTTAATTAGGAGTGAAGGGACTGCAGAGCCCTCTGGCAGAAAGCAGGCAGGAATGGAAACCCTTCAGAAACCTTCCTGCTTCTGGCTTTGGATTAGGGAGATGCTGGCTGCAAAGAAGAGCTGGAACATAGCAGCGTCTCCCAGAGCACAAGAATGCCCGTATTATTACCAATAACCCACATCAAGCTGTTCCTCTATCCAGCCATACCCCACAGACTTATGCTAGGGAAGCTGGTTAAAATTCAGCCAGCAAAATTGAGACAACAAAAGAAGCTGCAATTGGGAAAAAGGTACTAGAATATTTCTTGCTTACTTGCAACGCTCAGGCCTAGTAAAGCCGCACACTGTATATGCTATACAATTCACAAAGTAAAATCAATCTAACTAGCATCAAGGAATAAATGTTGAAAAATAAAAACATTATCCATTTATTTATTTTTAACCATTAACATGCATCTGCCTCCAGATTCCTTATTCCATAGGCAGCGCTATATTTTGCATAATACATCTTTTACCTTACATTTCACCTCCCTGATGTGCGACATTAATACTCCATTAAAACCACAGCTCTTTCCAGTGATGGGGGAATTTAATAGTTCACATCAGATCATCCTAGAAACTAGAGTACTGGACAGATCAAATACAGTAAGGTGCCCTGGCCAACAGGGATGGTCGGGATGGATTCAGCTAAGGGACAGGATGGCGTGAGGTTCAGAAAGCAACGGGATGTCGAGCTCATCCCCCAGAGCAGCCCCGAACACAAGCAGGTCGGTGCCGCCTTTCGAGCGCTCTCCCACACTCCTCCGGCAGGATGAAGCCTTTTCATTGCCATCAGTCCCTATATACTGGGTTACCCGGGCCCACGTGTAAGCGGCATAAGGGCTAGGGAATGGGGGAGAGGGAACCAAATCAACTGGTGCGTAGAAAGGGCTTGCTTTGCTCAGCCACCGTCAGGCTACGCCGCGCTGGTGTGAGAAGCCCCAGGTTGAGCACTGCTAAGTCCCCGGAGCTCAGCACAGCCCTGGCCTCCAGATTTTAGGCGAGTGCTTTAATGACCATTATATAAAGCAAACCAGCCCCATGCACGCTACGCTGAAGAGCTGCGTCAAAACCAGCCGCAGGGTTTTAGGTTTCTGCTCTCAGCTCTCAGAGCATTTCTTGCCTAAGAAACAAATTCCAGTATTCGCACAACGAAATTGCTTTGTAGATCTCAGTTATGGTTCTTCAAACCCCATCACATTTTTTTTTGTGCTTCTTAGCCACAAAGAAATTAACAAACAAACAGAAAGTGCTGCTGAATTCTTTTTTTCTCATGAATGTTTTTGAGCTGCTTGTCTTGATCTTTCAAAGAGTTTGCCAGGTGCTTAAATTTACATTTCAATAGTTTAATTTACAAGCTACGCAATTGACTCCAAGTTGACTCTGTGTGTAGACTCTTGCTTTCCTTTTAACATCAAATAAAGTGATTTTTTTTGTTTCTACATTTTCCTGTAGAAACATTTCACCACAAATGAAAGGACAGATCAAGACATGAATAACCAGTTCATTTGAATATGAGGGGAGGAAAGTCCTTCTGAATACAGTTGTACTAGAATAACAAGTATTATACAAACTTTTTATTTCTCTACTAGACAGAATAAAGCGTTAGAGAAAGCAGCCTGGTAAGGAAGATTTCCTTTTCTGCCCACAACTTCAGAGGAACCATCATTTTTTAATGGGTTCACAGTGATTCACTTGCATACGCTGGAACACAGATCAAAGAGCCACTGGGAATATGTGAACACCAAGAAACGCTTCCAGCTCAGCGCCGTGACAAACCATCCTCCCGTCCCCCACACGCTGGGACGGAGCCAGCTCCCTGGGTCAGCTCCGAGGACTAGAGCACACGTAAACACACAGACACACACGGAACTGCCGTCAACACAAGAGTGAAGCAGAGATGCTCTGTGGGAGAAACAAGAGCTTCTCCTCCCTCTGATAATCCCAGGGGAAGGCACTTGTTGCTGTAACATCCCGTACATCAGTTACCTGCGTGCCCGTTTCCAGCATGGCAGTGAACTATTACTGCCACAAGCGTCTGGGTTTACTAAATGTAACGTCTCACAGTGCTGTTGGTTGATATTTTTATGAAGACAGACGTCCCTTACTTCCATCAAATTAGCACTTTCACAGTAAGCAGTTTAGGAAGTCTCACAAGCCCACAGACACCTCCTCGTAATTTATTTGCAACTTCTAATCATTTAGAGGACAAGATGTCACACAGACGGACGCAGAGACAGTTGAGTGACACTGAAGAGGATCACGGACCCACTAGTCATCCGCAAGGCCTCGCCGGGCCCTAACAGCGCAAGAGCTGCCCCGTGCCCACAGCGACCATCTGCAGCCCGCTCGCCTCACAGCTACCGTGGCAAGAAAGCCTGGCAGGAGGAGAAGAGCAAGTGGAGGAGGTAAGAGAAAATAAAGATGTTCAACCAAGCACACAAAAGCAGGCGCTAACAGAGTCGTTAATATTTTGCTCTTCAAGGAAGAAACACCACACTGACTTTTCCTGGCAATTCACAAAACAGTGATATCTCTGCTAGAAAAGTGACACGACGAATTTCGCTACAATGAGAAATATCATGCGATTTTTATATAGAAAAATTTCTTTCATCGTTTTATATGATGGATAAAAAACAATTTAGAGAATTATCTTTTGATGTCTACTCCATAATAAAAATGTTTCAGATTTATAGAACAGGGGAAAAAAAACAGACGGCGGCTAGTTTTGTTTTACTGAAGCTTCTATAATTTCTGCAAATAGGCTAGCAAGTTATCTCAAAAACTCTGATTCCCTGGAAACATATTAACTTCCCTGAACAATTAAACTGCAAGATTAGAGAAATGATTTACCAGAATACCCAGGTACATGAAGTTTTAATCTTGCATTATTCACTACAAAAATGTTAAAACTGACTTTAAATAAATAAATAAAATTGCATCCTTGTCCCAAGCAGATATAACTCATTCAAGCAAAAGAGCTATCAAACAATTCACAGCCCCTATAAATCTTTCTCTTTTGGGCTACGTGAAAGATGATATTAGTAAATATGACCGACAAGCAGGGGAGTATATCCTGCCAACGATTAAGCGTTTTCAAACTAGAGTGAGTGAGGGGGGCCATTTAATATTGGGACTGCTCTCTGACATTCTTAATTTGCCCATCAGAAGAAAAATATGCTCCAAAATTTTGACACCATAATGGTTTTGCTATTGTATTAACTAGCAATTACTACACAATGCAAGGCAAGCTGAGTAGCCTTTAAATGCCAGGCCTTAATTTCCAAACCTCCTCAGGCTGTTATTTCACTGTCTTCCATGATTTGAAGGAGAAATTCAGCATTACAATTACAAAAATTAATATGGCTACAACAGCATGCAAGGCAGTAGAAGAGCTATTGGTTGTTGTTTACCTCTTCCATTTTTCTTTATAATGTACAAGACATAAAGCGCAAAGGTGGAAGTCAGGATGTGTTTTGTTTCCGCCCTACCTACTTTTATAAAACTTTAAGCTAAACCGACATAGATAATTATCTTCACGTGAGGAGCCGCACAACAGCACATTGCATTGCCTCAACATTCAGTCTGGGGACACCCTGTTGCCTCAACTCTGCAAACTTGAGAACAGCAGCCTCTCCAAAGAGCTCTTCTAACTCCAGATTTGCTATTACCTGTACTTTGAGGCAAGAAATTAAAAAAAAAAAAAAAAGGAGTGAAACAGGACACAGAGGTTTCCATGTGCTTCTATCATCTAACCGCTTGCTAGCAAAGGTTAGTGCAGAGTTTGGAAATACCAAATGTCCCTGCTTTAAAACAACTAGTTTACTATTTCCTCGAGTAGTTTAATTATATTCTTTATATTCTAAAGCTTGAAGGTTTCTACACAGAGTAAATCCTATCTAAGTGTGATACGCACTTCTGTAAAGAGCTAAGGATGTTTTCTTTTATGAGCTACTGCAGCACGCTTTGAACTATAGAGACTGGATTTATTAGCAACAAAGGGGAGCAGAGATGCAGCTGCAAATCTGTACTTGATAGGAAACAGTTGCTGTTCCTTTTCTTAGGAGATGCATGCACCTGTGTTTCTAGATCCAGAAGTGGAGTGAGGGCCTATATTTTCTGAATTATTTCAAGTCTATGTGTATAATCCTGTAGTCCAAGAAGTAAAGGTCAAGATCTCTGCAACAGAAGTAAAACAGCAGAGTTTTCTGCACCTCCTGCATCTCCACATAGATCCAAAACAAACCCAAGCGTGCCCTTCCCCAGCACACCCACAGCACAACAAATGCTCCTAGAAGCAGCAGTGCTCT
>JAUBNY010001160.1:681779-714369 GCA_032275445.1 Crypturellus soui
CACCCTGCCCTGTGCGGCTGCTCGCCCATCGCCTGCTCTACACAGATCCTTCCTATGCGCTCCTCTAAAGCCAATGAGAACCACCACATGGTCCATTTTCACCTCTTTCAAACTAAAACCAAGGGAAAGGAGGAAAAGAAATCCATTTTACTTTCTGTTCAGCAGTATCTGATTCTTTTTTTTTCATAGTACATGGTAATAGAATAAATTGACCCACAAAAAGATACAGATCACAGCAGGCTTTTTGGTTTAAGCCTTCATTGCTGTCTTGAGGGAAATGATAACTGTAATGAATAATGTCAATTCAGTCAGAAGTTTCAGTTGAAATAAATGGATTGTTAATGAAATGCTAGTGTTTCCCTTTGTTTTGCATTGCTTATGTCAATGAAGATAAGTGTTTTAGACTTGGAGCAGAGAAATTTGAACTGTTTGGCTGGAAATCTAATTAAAAGGTTCTCCTCACCTTAGATTGTGTTGAACTATAAACACAAGCTTGTTGCAATTAGTTAGGACAACTGTAGCTCAAACAGTCCTGGGGAGGACAACATGTTTAATTGTTACCCTGCAGTGTTACTATAACAAATCAAAATTGTTCTCATAGAAACAGGAAGTCTACAGTTTAATTAATGATAATTTGAGTTTGCAGAATCAGGGTTCTAGGAGACTGCAGCCCTAAGGACATTCATTCTGCAGTGTTCAAGGATTCAAATAGTTTGGCAGAGACAGCAAAGCAACTTGGTTTTGCTCTCCAAAGCATACCAAGACCATACTATTAACTCCCTAAGCGTGATATTAAGATAACAGGTTTCTCTAAGAAAATTTTTACAGTCCACAATCTTTTTTTTTCTCTTGTACAGACACTTTCAAATGGCACTTTCAAAAGAATTCACATTAGCATGATTCAGTAAAAATCCCATTGATTTGAGAGGAAAGAAGCCTGGCCACATTTGAAAATCCTTCCTGTAGCCTGTAAAACCTTAAGAGATGGAGGAATTAATTAAACAGAGCAAAATTTCCTCAGAAGGGAGACTTCTGGGAGAGCTACCCAGCACTATGCAAGGCATAGTATCAATGTCTTTGTAAAAACAGAAAGACTACCAAAAAATGAAAACCAGAACCTTCCTACTCATAAACTATTGCTGAGAAAATAGTTCATAACAAATTATTCATTTAGTTAATTTTACTTTTACCTGTTCACAAATTGCCTGCAAAACACTTCATAATTTTCTCAAAGATTCTACTTCAATTAATTCACTCTATAAATTCAGTGACTAACTTTGAGACTGCAGATTGTGACAAGTGCTCAGTATTCATAACTTGAGAGTTCTTGATTAGCTCTGACTGATTTGGGGATGACTGATTCCTTGCCAGCAATATCCAAACCAGAGTCCACTGCAGTTATTCCTGGTGCGCTAACTTTGCTCTTGCTAATTACCCAAAGGCCAAAGTTTGTCTGCTATTTACTTGCCAAGAGTTGAAATCCTACTTCAGAATAATCACAAAATTACTTCTGTCTGAATTACTTTGCAGAAATGCAACTTTGCTTTGATGCTGTATGTAGAGGTATGAGCCTGGTTATAGAAGCCCAATGCAGAGCAAATAGTCCAAAGCAAAGTTCTACTAAATCACACAACTGCTGATAAAACTGCTTTCACAGACTGGTCTAAAGAAGTACGATAAGCCAGGAACCTCAGAAATCCAGCATTTGTTACACTCTATCATCAGCTGACCTTTTCAACTTTTTTCTTTTAGCTTTAGCTTTTAGTTTCAGCACCCACCCTTCCACCTTATCCACATTATTTACTTTTCCTACCAATTCATTTTTTGTACATCTTGGTGCCAATGATCTCCAGCTCTTACCACTCCTCCCCTTACTCGAGCAGTGGACTCCCCTGATCTCCCACCACCTCCTTTTCCTCCTAGCACACAACACCCAACTTCGACCGGGCCTTCATGCCCATGCAGCTCTTTTCCTCTCCTGCTCTGCTGGAGCACTTGCTCAGCCTCAGACTCGCTGACTATACTACATGGTCTTTACAAACCCATTTCTTCTACCCTTACCTCTCCCCATAAAGGATTTCATAGATCTTCAGGTCTTCACAAGGTCATTCATCTATATGACATTTACCTCCTATATTTTCCTTTTACCTCTTAAATTTGTCCATATAGTGAGTACATTGACTAGAGACAAACTAAAATACTGAAAAGATCAAAGGTCAGAAATCATCAAGGCAAATACTCTAGTTTATCTGACGAAAAAAACCCTTCCTATCCCTGAGCCTGGTGAGCACCTTCACCCTGAGGCTTTGAGGATAACACACCAGCCAGGCCTGAAGGATTTGGCCACTTAGCCTATGGATGCAACTTGTTAATCACCTGGGGTGATCACACGGCTGCTTCAGAAGAAAGTTGAAACCAGTAAAAGCAGCAGTCGCTTTGCGGTGCCCATGTGGCCGGGAGGGGGATTCCTTAGCTGGGTGTTTAAAGGCTAGGCTTGGATTAAGGCCTTTATGTTCAAAGCTTTACTGCAGGTAAAGCAGGCAATCTTGTTCTCCCCATGGAATAAAAGCTCATAAAACATGACTCACTGATTATCCATCTCTGTATGTGGCTGTCCTTCTTCCCTTTCCCTGTGAACAGGAAAGTGTCCTTGGAGATATCCTGCTTTGTTTTGATATACAATAAAATGTCACAGTCATGCAAGAAATATCACTTTTATGTACGACATTACAAAGACAAATCATGTTGGTATGAGTCAACACTGGCAAATTCAACTGACTTGAAGTAAAAGGCATCCATATCTTTTTTTCAAGACACTGTCAGACCTCAGTTTCAAGAATTACCAGCAGATAAAAGTTACCTGAACAGAACATGTGCCTCCTCCAGGACCAGCAGACCCTGCCTCTCCCGGAGTCAGACTCGGTGGCTCTGGAGGAAGATGCTCTTCCCGCAGCGAGCGAGGCAGACGGCTTGTGAAGCTGCCACGGGAGGTGGTGGCAGCAGCCCTTTCCTCAGCCTGCTGGCGCGGCCGACCTCCCCTGCGAGCTCCCCAGCGACTCTGTACAGCTGCACAGGACCAAGAACAATCCAGACGAAAGGTCAAAATTACTTTGGAAACCTGAATTTGAGACCTCTTAGAAAAATAACATTGTTTTCAAAGAGCTGTTTCTTAATGCTTTCTCAATATCAGACAATCTATGAGAGCTCTGGTTAGACACTAAAGCACTCACTCCTTTTCAACTTTGCCTGAGAGAGAAAACAGAAGTTACATGCACATGTACATTTATTTTACTTTTTTTTTTTTAAATTAAATCCTCTGACTAAATCTACAAAGGATGGGGAAGGATTTTGTGTGTACATATCCCTGTACAAGCTGTGAGATCCAAGTAACTAAACACAAATTTTTCAAAGTCTTAGGCTGAAAAGTTAAAGATGAAACTGTCAATTTGTTTTGCCTCTCTTCTATATCTTTTGTTTGTTTGGTGTGTGTAATATACATTATCTTCAAGATTATTTTTGACAATCTTTTAAACTTCATTTGTCACTCAAACTTGTTCATTTTCTTTTCTTTAAATGTATATGTTAGTTTAGAGACTTAATGGGGATGTAAAATGATAAGGCTTCAAGTGGTGTTAGATCTCTGACTTAGAGTTTAGGTCATCGCAAATTAGAGATTCAAAGACCCAGTAACACCACATCGAGATTGCTCCCATTATTGTGAAAAACCTTCCATATTATCATCCAAGTTAAATTAATGAATGTATTTCATCACAATCTTGAACTAGGCATAATGAAAACCCTGTCAACGAGACAGCTGCATATAGCATCTTCATTTTTTCCTAGCATCTAAATGAAGAATGTGGTTAAAAATTAAAAATTACAACACAAGGGATTATTTATTTTGCAATACAGAAAACAAAAAGCATTGGCTTGCCACAGAATATTTCATTAAAAGCTGCTTTATAATTAATTTTGCAGCAAACCAAAAAAAAATGCTTTAATGCTATTAGTCCATCTTATATTTCAATGATGCAAAGTCTTGTCAAACCACAATACGATCAAAATAGATTTTTCTCTTCATTTCCTTTGCAAGAGCGATTTTAAATCCAGAATTAATACTCTCCCTTCTGATGAAATCTCTTGCTACTTTTCTACCTGCTTTGCTAAGATCTTTCTGTTGCCATTTCTTACTTTGTACCAAAGCCTTAAATTACTAATTATTTTAAAGATAATTTATGAATGTGTCATACAAGCTTTATAGAGGTTCACAAGCTCCTTGCGCTGCCTTTTCATTTTTTTCTAGTACGTGCTTCAGACCAGCCTTTCATTTAATAAACTGCTCTCAATTACAAAACCAAAATTTGTGAATCTGACATGAACTGGGATCACATTTTTTCCACAAGGCTTTTTCCACATCTTATTATAGATATTTAAAAATTACAGATTTAATATGGACAAGAGTGATGCTGAGGTGCATATTTCCATCAATGCAATCTGACCATGGTTAACACAGTTACATGGATGTAACAGTTGGGCTTGGATCCATTAGCTCATTCTCTTGGAAAGTCTTTGGAATAGGAAGTCTGAATCACATGGTGAAGAGATCTCTTCCTCTCCACTGAATTTAGAGTAGTGGCCTAAATTAGGTGTCCTAATTTGCTTATAAATAACGGACAGAAGTCAGGATTAATCCAAGCACTGATAGCATCATACTAACATTTTAACGAAAAAAAAAAAAAAAAAGGATTTTATCTTTTCTTCTCCAGAACTCCCAAATGGCCTTGTCTAAAGCCTAGTGAAACCAGCAGAGCTTTCCACTGATTTCAGTAAACACTGACTGAAGCACTAAATCAGTACAGAGAAATACAGTAAGTTTATCTTTGACAGGAAAAAATACTGGGGATTACCTCCCAAACGAGAAAACAATCTGTCCTGCTCAAGTTTAGTACTTTATTTAATCCTAAGGTAAATCTCCTACTCTCTTCCAACATTTAAATCTTGAGATAAATTCTGCTTTAGTGAAACTAGATTCTTCTAGGCTAACAGTGAATTTGGACCAGTGGGAGTTACATCTTTGTAAGGATTTCACAGTGAGCTCCTTAATTAATTTCTAATGAGTTGTACTGTAGCTTTGCTGAGTACATATGTGTTAACGTTTTCTCTGTAATTGTACATTTTCCTGGTTCACAGCACAACTATCGTGTCCCTTTGATGTATAATAGATACATAAAGGGCAAGCCTAGAGCTCACTGGTTTAAATGTATTTAGGTATGCAACCAAATTGGTTCTCGTAATATTCATTATGATACTCGCACCAGATATGTAATCTAAAGCCTATAAACTAAAACATAAAATTCTCCTACAGACTTTACAAACTATATTCCAAACTTCATCAAAGAGTTGCCCTAAGGAACTAATCAGTTTTGGAGTTATAATCGAGGGAGCTATAATGACTCAGTTCACAATGGAAGGAATGTCAGAATTAAAACCCATTCTGCTCTCAAGATGATGCCAAAAGAAAAAAGAAAAAAAGAAAAAAAAAAATCTTTGTTCCATTTCCAAGTATAGCTCACAAATATTCCTTGGGCAGTTACTCCCTGCGTAACTACCTAAATTTCACCATTCTTACCTCAGCCTCCATTCTGACAGCACAGAAAGTTTTTATACTGTAAACACCTGTGGATTTTGGTTTGGCACTACACAGGAGCAGCACAGTCTGGTCTTTTCCCTCCCTTCAAAATATTTGCCTTTTCTAGTGCACAACAAGGTAAAATACCCTTTGCTCTGATCACACACTTCTCTCACTAGAGGTCAGTACCAATAGTGATGGTGCCTGCACAGAACCACAAGCAGAGGTACCAATATCATTTAGGCTACCCAGGATTTTGCTCACCATGCCTGAATAACAAAATCTGGCCAGCTGTGATTATTTTCAAGGCCAGCAGCTCAAAAATATTGAATCTGCCTGTGGATGCTATATTAAAAAGAAAAATAAAGCCAATGAAAAAAACCACCCTGCTGACGGGACTAGTTTCTTCAGACTCGCTGCTGGTCTGTGAGCTACAGCAGTTTAGTAGCTTTGGCACTTACTGCTACTGCAAAACCTATGAGGCGAGGAAAATGGATCAAGTTTTTGGCTGGTGAACAACAGAGACACGCAAGACTTAAAATAGGCCCAACCATTTCTTTTCACCGTAAGCCACTGTGCCCTGATATAATAGAAAAAAAAATTACAATTATTTTCACATTTCGCTCGTATAGCAGATGAGATGTGAAATGAGCAGCATGGATGATAAACACCACAATGGCTGCTGAACCTTATGCTAAGTAAACAACAACGTTTCTGTCACCACCACACAAAATCAACAATAAAAATTTACAGTGGAATCTGAGTGTAAAGAGGAGCTCAGCCCTGGGAGGAGAATGGGCATCGCAGAGGCAATGCCAAGGGGAGCTACCCACTAACTTTGATGGGAAATCCAGCCTGGGCATAAAACGCTGCTTCAAACCTCCTTCTTCCTACCCATTTTCTAGAGGCGATAGCACTAGCGACTGTATTATAAAAATGAAATGTTATCCGAGTTCAGGCTTGTTCTTATGGGAACAAAGAAAGACGCCAAAGAAGCGCAAGCTCCAAGTTTTACGTGGCGCACCTACACCAGGGCCCGCTCTGAGGCGAGCGCCCCGGCATCGCGCTAGTGAGGCCGCACACCTCCCCAAAAGAGGAATTGCAGCAGGAGGGCAGCGCTCTGCCTCCCCTCCCAAACCCCCGTGCCCTAAAGAGCATCTGCTGCAAACAAGAACTAACCTGTCACTAACCAAATTCCAGGATTGCTTTACGCATGACTAGCACATTCCCCCAAGCGTGGAATCAGTCACCTTGGTGGAGCAGGAATAATAACTGAGAACGCTCCAGTCTCTGCAACAGGTGGATATTGCCTCTGCCGTCACTAAGAGCAGCGCCGCGCGGCACGGCTGTTCATCCGGGCTCGGCTCCTCCTTAACCGCTGCACCCGAGCAGAGGGGTTCAGCACAGCACACCTCGGATTAGCACCAAAATCAGCCACGTGCCTCCAGGTGTCGTGTGCCGGCTTCCCCGGGCGTCTCCTGCGCAGTGTCGGAGACTGCAGGAGGCAGGCGAGGTTACACCTCAGCTGTAGCAGAGAGGGGAGATAAATAGCTCTGATTTCTGCTCAAGAAATTAGCACTTACCAGTTCTTCAGACTGTCAGCAATTTCTGCACTCTGCTTGCAGGTTGAAAGAGAGACCATAACTTTTCTGGGAGTAGCTCTGCAGGATAAAAGGAAATCTCAGGTTTTATCCCTGCCGCAGGCAGGATTCCCACCAGTCGCGAGTGGCAGGTAGGCCAGCGGGGAGTAAACATAAAGTACAGCACAAGGAACAGATGGTACATGTGTGTATATACATGTATACGTACACATGTGTGTGCGTGTATCTACGCACAATATATATGTGTGTCTATATACAGTACACGTGTGTGTGTGTATATGTATACATGTGAATATATATAATACATTTGGAAGGATTTTTACTTGATTGAAAAAACAGCCAAGTGTTGGAGCAGGTGTTTTTTTCTGTTTTGTTTTCTACAAAGTTTTGACTGAAGGGCCCTGCAGTCATGAGCGGCTCGCGTCAAACGGGGCAGAGAAACGTCAGGAGCAGCAGTGAAGGATGCCCTTGGTGGTTCAGGGCCAGAGATCAAGAGGCTGGTATCAGATTTTTTGTCTGCTCGCTACAGCAGTTTTCTACATCACATAAATGCAAAGGACAGAGTGTCTTTTTTAATCATTGGATTAGCTTTGGGGGAGGGAGGGAAGAGGTTGTTGTTATCAGAAAAAAAATTGTTTTCTTAGACAAGCTGCCTAGATCTGCTGGCATATACCATTCCAGAGCTCAGTTTGAAAGTATCAGATCTTCTCTGCAGAGTGCACTCTCTAGACAGCTTAAGACGTGGGACCACATTCCTTGGTAACATTTACAGAATAAGCATGAAATTCTTCAAATTCTCCTGGGAAAATTCTTGGGATACTTTTCAATTTGACACTTTTTGATACTTTTCAATTTTTGCTTCCTTCTCTCTGCTTTTATCTTTCTAAACAAGCATAATTTACTTGAGAGCAGGAATCTACTTGTACACTGAACCTGTCAAACCTGAATTTTTTACAACAGTACCTAATTACGATAGGTGGATACATTATATAAGTAGATCCAGATATATTTAATACAATAATTTTTCAGTGCTCTAATAGAAGAGGTTTTGAAGTCATGAAAAGTGGCGTCTGATGGGATCTGTCCTCAGCAGCAGTAGTATTTAGTTAAATTTGTTAGCACTGTTCATGGCAAACATTTTCCTTCCTTTTCATCTTTAATATTTGGGGTTATTCGGTGCCAATGAAAGGACTCAGACTGAGAGCCCTGGAAATAAGATGTCCCTTTCTAGTAAGTGAAGTACAGCTTTTGCAGTATTTTTTGCCTTACCTCTGGCCACCAAGAGTCCCTGGTACAAGGAGGAAGGCACTCCAGGTCTTACCCAAACTGGACGTCTCCTCCGGGGCCATCAAGGAGCCCAAGCCACAATCGGTCCTTTCACCATCGTCCCACTTCTGCCGCCGCAGGTAACGAGCACGAGGAGGAACTGGCAGCAGGATACCCAGAAGACCTGAGCACTGCACATACACACCATAGAACTTCAGCTGCAGCTTGGGAGCTTTTGACATTTTCTTTTCTTGGTTTCCACCTTCTTTTTTTTATTATTATTTTTATATATAGCCAACATACAGAGAAAATAAAGTGGCACAGGCGGTGCAAGAATCACCTCGAAATGATTCTTTCTCTTCTCCCAAGAAGCAGAACCTGTGCCACCCTCTGAAACACTGTGGAAAGAGGCAGGTATCCCAACAGGCCAGGATCCTTTTGGTACCAAGCAGAATCTTAGCATTTTTGCACTGACATAAATACTTATTGTGTTCCCTTACATGAGAGCCTAAAATATAGATTGTTGTCCTTGATTATATAAGAGCTCTGTGAGGCCAGGTTCTTTTTAAAAAGTTATATTTTACTCCAAGATAATGTGAGTTAAAAACTGGGTGATCTAAATTAGGTTTCACAGTGCACACTAAGTCATCTAAAAGAAGGTGAGACATTCACAGCTCCATTGACGTCAGTAGGACTCGAGCATTCAGCCCTTTAAAAATAATCAGGCCACTGTACACCGGTGTCTGCATAAGTGTTTGTCACAACATTTGGGCCCTATTAAGCCCACACAGGCTACTTAGAGATAAGAGGCTCTGTATCCTATTAAGCAGCCCTTGGAGCCATGCAGTCTTACATTACTTCCCTGTCATTTGCTCAGGCCCTTAACACCCAGCTGAAGAGCAAAATCCAAATAGGTTCTGCAGCCCTTATTGACCAGCATAGTGCAACAATCTTCGTTTAACTGGGAACTGATTCTCAAACCGGCTGACTTGTTTCACTGCAAGACAGGGAGCCACTGGGGCTACGCAGGGCTCCCCTCCGAGGCCTCTTCCCTGTGTGTCCCTGAGCTCGGCTCATTCTCCTGCTGTCCCCAAGAAAGCTGAGGGGCTTGATAGGGTTGTTGGACTGAGGACAAGTGCAGCTGATCCAAGTCCTTCCCTATAAACTCTGTTCCGTTTATTAGTGATGTTCCATTACACGACTACGACTTGCAGGTTCCTAGTGATTTCTTGATGTGCACTATATATGTGTTAAATATATATATATGTATATAACCATCCAAGATAAACGAGAAAATTAAATATTTGCAGGGGAGGACAGTCAATCAAGCCTAGAGCAAGCCTTGGATTAACAGGAGATGGAATTCTATTTTTTACATTTCTTGTGAATCAGCTAGAATTTTCAAAGTTCATATTTATCTAAGATAAATAGATGAAGGTATCCAAAATGTATTTTCAATGTACCCTAAATATATCTAGATAAATAACCCTGAATATATTTAGATATTTCATTGCTCCAATGGATTTTTAGAAGGGAGAAAGCTGACAAGGACAAACTTGCTCCTTTTATTGACAGCATGGGTTTGCTCTATGGTTTTATTGAAACCAAGGCATTTTATACAACCATATGATTTTCATAGTAAAGTCATATTTTTTGAGTGCATTAGCTCATTTTATTAGTATCAGATTGGAAGTAAAGCAGTATGCTTGCCTTTATATGAGACAGAGATCTATATTTTTAGCCAGTTCTAAATATTTAGGGAAAAGATGTTTGTTGCAAAAAGCAACAGAAAACCTGTTCAAAAAGCTATTGATGAGATACAGTAACATCCATAATGCCATAGCAGAGCGCATCCAGTCTCAGATAAACAGGTTCCTGGAGGAGACCCCTTGTCCTATGAAACCCATGTTGGCCAAGAGGCTGCCCCAGGAAGCACCTGCAATTCCCACCTGCCCCTTTCCTCATCGGGACGACACGAGTACTGAGCACACAAACTGCTGCTTAGTTTTCCCTTTCCTAAAATTCCCCAAGCCAATATCTTCTGTTTAGAAGTGTTTCTTTGTTTGTTTTTTCCATTTTGAAAGCAACAAATGCTAACAGCTTGAATTTAGCCCAGTAGATGATAACTGTAAAGCTGAGGTACTTAACTACCTTCCCCTTAACTGTTTCACTATTGATCACTTTAGCAGACACATTAAGCCAGTGATTATCAAAAGCTTGTACTATTATTTGATGCAAGCGAAGATACTAAGATAAGAGCTAATTCCCTTCAGCTTTGCTGCTGGGAGATAGGACAGGTACGTAACACCTGCAGGAGACGGGAAGCGGGAACGGCCTCCTCTCCCGGGTGCCAGCATCACCCTTGCCTGCCTGTCACACCTGCAGCTGATTGCTGCAACCTTCGTACTCCGAAAGCTGCCCCTAATTAACTGCCCAAACCTGCAGCTTCTCGCCCTTCCTTTTCCTGGCACAACAGTTAGCATTTCGCATTTTCCATTTTAAAATCTGCAGAATGCAAAAAATAGAGGCATTTCATCAACTCTGCAAGCAAATATACTCTGCTGCCCAACCTAGGAAACAGAAAGATGCTGATGATCGTGGCAGCTGGTAGCCTGTGAAGACCATTCCTGTGAGGAGCGTGGCACAAATCCGGGACACGGGTTGGATGAGGCTGTTGGATGATACATTGATCCTGTCCCTCTTGCAGCAGGTGCTTGAGAAAGGTATTACCCGTCCTGCTCCGCCACCATGGTGATGCATCCTCTGCATTCACAGATCAAGGAATAACAACCTATCTTAGGCAAGCGTGGCAGAGGAGAGCTCCGTTTTTAGCACAGAGAACGACTGTTAGATGAAGTAGCTTCCAATGACCTAATTCAAAAAAGCTTCGCCAGGTGATAATCTTTCTCACCCTTCGTATGTCACTCCAGCAGCACAGCGGTGTTCAAAATAATTTGAAAACATTCTGAGACACGAGAGAAGGAGCCATGCTCCTGCGCGGCTCCAGCAAAGATTAGACCTCCCAATATAGTTGCTGGATGCAAAAGTGCTCTTAAGCTGCTATTTCCCCAGCTTTACATCTGAGTGCCACTAATCAAATTAACTGTGATGGCTGCAGTAAGCTGTTTATGGAGATGAAAGACCTACCAAAAGAAGTTTCTGTTACAGCTTATGAAGCTGAATACTGTTAAGCACATAAACACCCAGTCCACAGAAAATCCTTCACTTTTATTCTTTCTGTACTTCCTCACTAGAAGGTCAAGAGTGCATAAATATTCCTATGTAGTCTTGGATGAGCCCAAAATCCCTCTTCCTATCATGGAACCATTTCATTTTCTATAAAAAATAAGCATTATTTGCTTTCCTGCCCTCTCTTGAAAGAATAAATGAATACATTAAAGCTAACTTAGGCAGTAAAAATGCAGCTCAGAGGAATCGCCTACCTGCGGTGGTAGCGGGAAGGGAGCAGGGCACAACACGGGTGCAGGGTAGCAGATTCCCCTCGCGCAGAGGGGAACAGAGGTCTCAGAGATCTCAGGTCACGCTGAGCCTTTATTTTACTTCCACGTAGAAACGAGCACTGGCAGTGGTAGCTGAGGAAACCAATGCTGATACAAAGTCCTGAAATGATATGAAATGAGATTTAAGCATATAAATAACCTGGAAGGCTTAGTACAAGTTAGGAAGCTGCCTCATCCCTCCGTTTTCTCATTAACGTGTCAGAATGCCACAGAAAGAGATGTGTGGTGGAATTTGATACGGAAAGGCCTCTTCTCCCCTGTGCACGAGCCAGGCCGGCAGCAGGCGCGCGGGCAGGGCCCAGGGCGCTTCCCTCGCGGCAGGAGCTCGGGCCAGCGCGGCCCTGCCCTGAGCACCCTCCAGAGACCCCCCGGGTCACCCACATCAGCCTGGAGCGCTCTCCTACCAGGGAGGGGTATTAATAATGTCACAGGTTTCTCCCTTTGGAAGCATCTGGTTGTCCTAAATAAATACATAACATACGGCTCCTCACAGTTTCCAAAAAGAGGAATGCAGAAATTCATGGCTTTCTGCGCCCTCCTCCTTTGGAAACCATTTATATATTCACTGGATAAGAGAAGAAAAAAAAAAAAAGTCTTCTGAAGTCACCATTGACAGTGGACTGTATTATATTTTTACAAAGTTTTGAGCTCTCGCACTTCTAGCAAGAAATATGGAGGAAAAAGGTATTAGTTTCTTATACAATCACAGGCTGCTATCATCCAAGTCAGTCAGTGGCTACAAAGTTTCATTTTTATAGTCCAACTATGAAGAAAATATTTTATCTTCTCAGCAATCCAGCAGTTCACGTTCTGATATATTCTCTTCCTCCCACTAGTTTTAGTTTTCAAGCTTACCTCAATCTTTAAAAACATGCTGTGCCTTGCTGATGCTAGACTGATTCACATTTAAAAGCAGTTCTCCACTGATTTCACAAATGTGCCTATCTTTTTTTCAGTTCAGCACAAATTTCAATCAACTGATACTTTACCTGAAGCTTTTCTTTGATCCTTCAGTTGCACAAAATAAGTCTGTTCTTATCATTTATCTTACTGTTCTACCTGTTCTGTTCTACAACACAGCGTGGGTATCTTACATATTTACCTCATTGTGGCTCTTGGAAGAATTCATCTGTGACTAAAGCATCGCAGGGAGCTGCACTAGGAGATTAAGGTAACTTCTAAATGGAAGGTTCCAACTCGTACATGACAAACACAGAAATACTAATAGGGCATCACGTAACCAGCTCAGCCTCTATTTTAGAATTCAAACTAGGATAAAAATGGATAACACGAAACTTTATGCATTATGCACCAGATTAGCCCTTGGTGGTCAAATTACAAACATCAAGAAAGCATAAATGCATAAAGTGGGACAAAATGGTATTAAAGCTTGGCATGGAGAAATATGAAATAAAACATAATTTTCAGATGCAGCTTTCTAAAAATAGGAATTAATGACAGCATTAATTTGGCCAGATAACTTTAGGAGCACAACTATTCTTACTCATGGTAAATATTGTTTGCTGTTAGAGAGAAAAACCTCTCTCTCAGGTAAAAGCTATCTTTTAATTAAGTACGTCTTAAGCATCACCCTGTACCCATATTATAATTTGCTCTGTAACACAGCCTTGTGCTTGTATCAGATGCATCACCCTGATGACACATCAGGGTGGGGAACCCTGGAACAGTAGGCACGCTAATAAAAATACCTTTAAAGACCAGTGGTTGCAACCGAATGCACAAGAGACATTAAATAACTGCCTTAATACTTGAGCCATCAGTCTGAGTGCAGGCAGGTAGCTCTTTGCAGGTGTAAAACGAGCGGTAACACGGGTCGTCCCTGCACCCGTTTCCGTGGGGCTTTGGGTGCTCCTTACCGCACAGCTGGTGCAGGGTGTTAAATGACATGTGCTCACCTTTCTCTAGCTTATTCAGTGGAAGTGATAGCTCTTTGCCTGTACAGCTGCAAGTTGTTCTGCTGTTTATGCAGTTTGTAAAGTCCCCACGGCACATGGAAAAGCTGCTGTCTCTGTCAAAAGGCAGCATCTCACCAGCACACTGCTCTTGCCAGCCGTGGTGTCACCTACTGCTGAAGACATCAATTCCATTTTTTTTTATGAGAAAAATATATGCACATTGGTATGGTTAATAGGCCACACAAGTCACACAAGAGACACACCATATATTTACTGGCCTATTGAGCAATGCAAATAGCCGTGAGTATTTGGATTTTCAGCATCCTCAAGAAGTGACTTTGCTGTTATGTTAATGATGCTCTGGTGAATAATCCTTTCCAGTCATTTACAGCCCTGGAAGGTGGCTCTTGCAGTGCGGCAGCAGTGCCAGGGTGCAGAAAGCTTTCCTGAGCGGCCGTGGGCTGGACTCCTGCCCGCCGGGATCAGCCGTGGATCCCCGGGTTTCAGGAGAGCTAATCCACTTTATACCCTGGCCCTCCCTCCCTGTTCCATAAGCCCTGGAGCATTAAAGGTGACATAAAAGGGAGTAAAGGGGAAAACACAAGCACCCTTCTTGATTCAGGGAAGGGCTCTGCACTTCCTGAGGTGAGGATGAGCAGACTCAAGCTCTAGGAGATCAGTTGTAACGAGGAGATCAGTCTTGTGCAATCGCACACACTTGGCATAGCACGGAGGACTCGTCGACGCGTTTTAGAGCAACGTGCTTTAAATCTGCCGGCTGCTCCTCGAGGTCCCAATCCTGTAAAGCTCCCTCATGACTTGACTTAATGTACTATAAATAATCCCACTGAAATCAATAGGGCTATTCGCAGCGCAGACGGCAAGCAGAGCCGGCGTGCTGGAAGAATTAGGGATCTGGCCAGAGGGAAGTTCCCTGGCTCCTACCTCTCCTCAGACTTAACCTATAATAAAACAGGGGAAGGTCTGGTATTGTGCCAGGTAGCAACGGCCCTGTTTTCCAATAGTTTTGGTTCCACTTCAAAGAAAATATTCTATTATTTCTCAAGTGAAAATCACATTCACTTGAAACCACATAAAGGTTTCATTCTCCAGATTTATGTTTTTAATGTTCCCCCAAAAGGGAAAAAGCTATTTCCTCACAAATGCCTAAAATGAGGAAGAGCGTATAATTTGTGTTCATCAGCCCTGTTATAATTCTTGCCTGCAAACTCATTTGGAGTTCTTACTCTGGAGCAGAAATACAGCAGTAAAGCTGATTTGAGGCACAGAATTGCTAGGTGTTGTACATCAAATGGAAAAATCCATGATGCAATAAAATCACTGCTTTGCTCTAGCAAGAAAAAGGCTTTTCCCAACATGAATATCGGGGCAGAGGAAAGGGCTGGTGCCTCCGGCCGACGTGTATTTGCGAGGCTCCAGGGCACGCAGCCAGCAAGTACTAGATCAGGAACCTGAAATTTACATTTAATCAACCTCAAGTAGTGACAAGAAATCAATTTAACACACTGTTTGCAGAACATTAACTGTGGACTCATCCCATATGCTGCAGCACTGCTGAAAATCACCCCCACTAAAATCAGCTGCTGTTAAGGAAGGTGCAATGGCCAAAGAAAATGTGCCACCAAAGGCATTAAAACAGAACAGGAATTTCTTTGTTTTCCAAAACTTCAAACATAACCTTTGATAAGTCGAATGTTTGATCTTTTAGCTACCAGCACAATTTCCTAGTTACGTTTATAAACTGGAGCTTCCAGCTCCTGCCTCCTGCCAGGGATCTCCGCATTCGGCTGATGAAGCATTCCCTGAGCTTACCTCAGGGCTCGGGGCAGCGAGGCTTTCGGGTTGCTACAGCCCCAAGCGTGCAGCATGAGAGAGAGGGTATCTGGGAGCCTCGTGCTACATTTTTCATTTGGAAACCAGGCCTGGGCCCGAGGCACATCCCCAGTCATCCCTAGCTGTCCCAGCGCTCCTGTTCCCGTTCGGAGCAATCCCACGTCACGGAGCACTCCCGTAAAGCATTCAGCGAGACGTGCAGGAGCACCGAGGCTCTGCAGAGCTGCGAGGTGCCTTGTGCAGGGACAGCGCCACAGGCTCAAGTGAGGAGTTTATCAAAGGGCTCTCTCCAAAATCTCATGCCCTATTAATTGTTAGTCACTCTGGTACAGTCTTCCTAATCCCAGCACTAATACAAATAGCATTTACTCTCCACAGCCCAAATCACGTGCAGCTCCTGCAGTACAACACCATTACACTAATTAATCTCGTTGTTGTTGCAAGCCAAACAAAAGCTGATAAACCCAATATGTCACGTTAAGCAGAAGCTAACAGCTATGGAGCATTACATTAAAAGAATGTTTGCTATAGTCATTTTTCACATCAAAATCATGCCAGCTTTGCAAATAGCTTTAAATTAACATATTTGAATCGTGTTAGGTGCACAGAAAAGCTGCAATATATCTAGGAGACAAGGAACGGCCAGGCAGAAGGGGCGTTTGAGGAGGCCAGGACGGCTCTTCTCCCCACACGAGGAGCGCAGGAACTGCACCGACACCAGCTCGGAAACGCGTCTCAGGCTGTTCCTGCTGTCTTCTGCACGAACCACTTCAAAACTTCAGCCTACCTGACCCCAACCCCACTGCACTTAAGCCGTATCTGCTGTTAAATCATTTTAACGTGGCTCAGCTGTCTCCCTGCTTCAGTGTAAAGTACAATGTACTTCAGTGCTGTTTATTCTAGGACGAGCAGCAGTGGCCCAACAGCAGTAAATTCTTATTATCAATCTCAAAGGATCTGTACCTAGAAAATTAAGGATTTGCTGCTACCTTTATAGGCACTCTGACATCAGCAGAAAAACTGGAGCCTGCATCATTCTCTAAGTCTCCTATTCTTTTGCAAAGAATGTAGCACACACGAGTTAATCCAAACCATGAAAACAGTATTTCACATCCAACTTCTGGAATATTTCAATTTTTCCCATGAGTTTCAAAGAGCACTAGCTATAGAAATGTAAATATGAGCCCACTCAAATCCACCAGAAATTATTCACAGAAAAATGATCTCTTCTGAATTAAAAAGGTGCTACAGAAGGACACGTTCATTTTCTCCTTTGTAGGAAAGGAGACTTGTCAGCTGCGTAGAGGGGTCTAACAGGAATCGGGAACCCTTCAAAGCTGGGGACAGAGGTGGGCATAAGGGCCAAATCTGCTCACTGTTTTCAAACTCCCAGCCAAAAAATGCTGCAAGTTCAAAACCACAGGAAGGCTGGTACAGACCAAAAAAAAGGTGGGGAGAGGGAGGTAAGGTAAGGTAAAATATCTCTGAAGAAGCTAGGAGAAAAATTGCAACCAACAAAGACACTACAGCTGAAAAAATATGCATCAAGGCAGAAAATATGGCCTAAACAAACCATTTCTATTTCCAATTTCTAATTATTTGAAATATATATATATTTCTGTCTTTACAGCTAGTTACATACTCTGCATGATTTGTGTCATTTAAACCCACTCTTTTCTCACGTAAGTCTGTTGACATTTACATACGCTGCAAGCTCTTTTGAAATAACTTTTTGTAAGACTGACTTTTCTTTATTTAGATTATGAAAGAAAAAGTCTGTCTTTGGAAGTCAATGATATTTAGCATGAAAGCCAAAAGAGAAGTTATTACAGTACTTCTCTTTGTAAACTCATTACAACTTACATGTACTTGCTGTTGTTCATTAAAGTTTCATAAAAATAATGACTCATCAGTAGGCAAAGAAACTCAGCCACTGTGAGAATCTCTGGGAGCTTTTCACATGAATTTCTGAAAGACTCTTACAGAAATATTGCTGATCCAAAGTCAGGCATAACTGTGACGCAGATGAGAGTATATCACAGGTATGTGAGCGCTGCGGGACATGAATCAAAAATATATGGAACATAATTCAGCAGGTACTGTTAGTGTGTCAGCTACATCACAGGCACTGGCGGCACTTCAGCTCCCAGCCCACAGAGGGTTCCTGCCGGCACGCGCCTCAGCAGCTCAGGGGGCATTTTATTAACATTGTCACCAATAGGAACATTCCCACAAAAAGGAGAGGATATGCTTGAGGCCTTACATATCCTTGAGCAACTTAAGGTTATAATCCTCCCACAAAATCACCAGTCCTGGAGAGGGTGCTATTCCCAAGCCTGGAGTGCTGTAGGGGTGTCTAGGGGCACTTCAGGGGCTCCCCTTTTAATCACAGTTGCTTCCCCACAAACTCCATGCGAATTTGGCCCCAACCTGTGCAGTTTGCATCCTGTTCATGCTGGTGACACAAAGCAATATTATAAAGCTCAGCAGACTTGTGGTGTTTTTCACACAGGGATCATGCCTAACATATTAAGAGCTAGGAAGGCAAAGTATGATACACTTTGGACCTAAGTGCAACAAACTTCTAACAAACAGGCATTTTAACGCATTAAGCAGCTGTTACACCTTAAGCAGCTTTATCTTGCGGACTGCATTTTTTAAGGTTAGTTAATTTATGGGGTAAAATGACATGATCTGACAAACGAGAGATGCTTCCACCTTGCTGGCGGTGAGCAAGGCCAGCGGTGGGTGGATGCACGAGGCAGAGCAGCTCTCGGCTCCAGGGGCAGCCAGGGGAGCTCAGCACCGTGTGTCACCCCAGGTGGATCCCAACAGCCAGTGAGGACGGGGAGAAGGGCTCACGTGCAACCCGGGCTGCGTCACCTCCCGACTCCTACCGCACCGGCATTGCCCCAGGCCCTTTCATTTTTCAACCAGTCTTGCAGTACCACTTCATATCCGCCATGGTGAAGCCAAGATTTTTATTATTCGCATTTCTAAAATTAGGTATCTAAGCAGGGAGTTAGGATGCTATGCAAACATCCCGATTTACTACAAAAGGATGTGCTCAGCTGTTTCTATAACAAGTTTATCCTCAGTGCTCCATGTAATATTCTTATCTGTTCCATCCAAAGAAGTTTGTAAGCCTCAACGGGCAGCGGTGAACAATCTGCAGTCACAAAACATCTACGGCAGCGTTAGGGACAGAAACAGAAATCTTTCCCCCTCACTATTCTAGACAACATGCTACAGACGTGACTATTTGTACATAAATTGAAATGCTCTTGACTATCAATATTGCAATCTTCCTCCATTAGAAAGAATGAAATAGTCTTATAAAGTACATTTTTTTTTAGGCTGCAAATCGAGAGAAAACAAACAAATACATCGCAACCCACAACTGCAAATCATTACTGCAATTTTGTGCACAAACACATCACAAGTTTCACTCCTAAAACTTAGAGGAAAATATTTTTTAAAGATACCTAATCTCTCTAAAGCATTGCTTTAAAAGCAATGCTACCTCCTAGCAATGCTAACCTTAAAATTCCAAGCAGAAGGGCACCCATTTCACCTTCTACTCAGCAGAATCTGCAATAACTTCATTTGCAGAACTCTGAGGCCTATGCCCTACCCGCCCATGAGGAGACACTCTGCTCCACAGATACGGTGCCAGCAACCTGAACCTAAGTACAGTAGCATATACTTAAGCACAGCGCCTGACGCCTCCAAATGGAATGCAGAAAGCTGTCAACTTAAACATAAAATCAGCAGGCAGTTTCCCAGAATTAGTGAATCTGCAACACTTAAGGCACAGTTTGTGTTCAGATCCAGCATTTCCAGAAGGCCTAAGCAGAATCAGTTACTGAAGAGAAATGCTTATAACTGTTTTTTTTTTTCTCTCCCAAAGATTGTATGGGACTTATATTTCTTCTGTTCGAAGGTGCTCCTCAACCTTTCACACAACCACGCCACAATTAAAGAGATTTTGACCTTTAGCAGAGGATTTCAGTTCAATTTTGTTAGACCAAAGGGATCCTAACTCGCATCTCCTGATTCATCTTCTTTCTGGTAGAAAATCACTTGTGCTTGTATGGGATTTAACGCTGCCAGGCTACTAATCGTGGTCAGAAAACCACTGTCAGATTGATTCTATAGCATTTATCATCTCTGACTTACGCTGTCATGTTGCAAGGTCTATTTCACTTCTGTGACGATCCTTTTTGATAGCCAAGTCCTTCCTGAATTGTTAAGATGAGAATTAATATCACATTTTGCAGCATCTTGGCAAAAGTACTTTTCAATTTTTTTTTGTTAAAGGCGATAAGCACCTTCTTAGATATCACAGGATTACATTAACCTTCCAACCTGCCAAACTCCAGAACTCCACAGACACTTCATGTTGCAGCTCCTGTCCTCACTGATTCCTAATTGTATTTCTGCTTCACAAAAGTCTTCTGTGCTGCAATTTTAACCTACATTCCCTGATCCTGAGTGTATTCTTCCATCTTTTGTAGGTTTTATAGTGCATCTTTCCGGATTCTGACAAAGTTCTTATTCAGATCATTTAATAACTGTAACATGCCCTCAATTACCTTCTGACTCACCAACCATTCTCATCAGCAAGCTTTATCCACAAAGATTTTATTAGCATTTACAGTGTTGATAAAAATGTCAAATATCATTAAAGGAAAGAGTTCCTGAGGGTTTCTGTTAATAAAAACTTTGCTCATTAACAACTCCTCACTAACAACTCCATTTTGGGTATGGCAGTGTCAGACTAGCACATACCTTGCTAATGCTACACTGCAGCTAACCCATGTGGCTCCCATTAGCAGGTCAGCTGATATTAACTTCTGAGAAAACCAAATTTGCTAATTAACATAGATGTTTTTAACCAATCAAACCTGTATTTCTATGAAAAGAGTAACAGATTTGTTTTACCAAAAACTAGTGCTCGTGAAGCTACATTGATAGACATATGTTATATTTTTAAATAAGTTGGTTGTTGATAGAGCCTAATTAAATGTTACATTTATTTTGCCTTTACTTGACATGTGGCTAACCAACTTAGAGCTCCCCTGGCTCAGCCCACTTATGGTGTTCAAACTCTATCAAACAGTTTTTCCCAATTTTCTTAGATCTGTGAAAAATTAACATTAACGTTCATCTAAAGCCTTGAAAGGATCTAATAAATTTTATGAGCCTGTGGTTTAAGAGAAATGTTAGTTTCAGTAAGTGCTACATCCCATTTATTTATTTGTCCTAAATGTTGAATAATCTTTTGCCCCATAATCTAGCTCCCGCGCTGCTTTGTTCCCAGTACATGGCAGAACTACTCTTGACATTTCCTGCCTCTTTTATATCACTATTCATGATTTCACTATCTGTACCAAGCAGAAAATTCAACTGTATTGAAAAGTGCTTTTTATAAATTGTTTTCTACCTTTGGCCACTGACATATTTCCACTAGCCTCCTTTTTCAGCTTCAGTCTCCTTCCAATAATGTCTATTTTTTAACAAGTGTGTCTTTTGACCGGTGTAATACATATTTAGTCAAGTCTATTTCATCTGTCTGTAATTTTGGTTATTTCTTTTTTCCACTGAAAATGCGTGTTTCAAACTGGTAGAATCAAACTTTTTTAATGGGGATTTTATCACTGTTACATTTGTACAAAGAAAGTGCAGCAGATCATGAGAAGTACATACGGTAAGAATGCTAACAATTAATTAATGTTTTTCTGAAGCATATTCAAAAGTGAGTTACTCCGTGGTGCATTTAGAATAATTCTGCACCAAGAAGTTACATTTTCTTTCTAAAAAATCTGAAGTGACTTTTCAGTAGCCCTTCCAGTGCCACCAGAGTTACCTACAATAATGAGGGTTTTCTTCCTCTAAACTGTGATTGTTCCTTGGAGCTCACCCTCTCCTCTGGTGAGGTTTGCTTGGGAACACGTAATGTAGCAATGTGGACAGCATAAGCTTGCGTGTATACCAGTCTTGCACATAGACATACTGCTAAGGTCAGTATGGAAATGCTGACTACATTTCTAAAATGGGTTAACGTTACGTTAGACAGTAAGTGAGGCAACTTGAGTCAGCAGCACCTCTGGATACAAAAGTAAATTGGAGCTAGATGACACAGACTAAAACAAATATATAGAGAACACTCATCTCACTCAACAACTTTACACCCAAGAAATATACGGTATTCAGACACTTTTTGATAACTTTAAAAGCACTGCATGTTTCTTTTTAAAATATAAAATAAAATTAAAATAAAGAAAACAAAAAGAAAACAAATCTGAAAGACCAGTCTGAACATCACCACATTACATGCACCAACATAAAAAATAGGAAAGCAAATGAAAAAGAAGAAAATAGTGCATGTTCCCTAGACGTTGTATGCAAAGCTACATTTACTTGCTTTATGGGGGATTTTGGGAAGCTTTAAGGAACATGGTATAACAGGTTTGCTTTGTATGCCAAACTAGCAGACAGACTTGCAATAAGGAAATGGGGCATGCAGCGAGCTATAATGTTTTAGTACTAGTTAAGGAGTAAATATATCTTCTTTACAGAGACTTTTTCCACATTAAAAAGGTAGAGAAGAGACATTAGCTGGCACTTGCTTTGCGCATTTGGTTCGATCTGGTGCTTCTGTGAAAAAACTGCACTGGCAGCCTGGAAGAAAAAAGAGGAGCTGCAGAAAAGAACATGCGAACATCATAACCGACGTATACAGCCTATAACCACTTTCTCCTTAAAGAGCACAGCACTGCTTCCACGTCCCGTGCAGCCAGGCTTCCTTCCCTGCCCGCGACACGCTCGATCCCCCGTCAGGCCGCTGCTCTTGCCCAAGCTGCCCTTCCCGGTGATGCCGCGTGCAGCTGCCGAGGCTGGTGCAGCCCGAGCTGCCCTTCCCCGGCACGAGGACCTCCCCGCGGGGCCACGAGGGTGGGTGTCTCTGAAGCGGGACCAAGCTGCTCAACTGGGGCGCTATTAACAGCTACAACTACCACTACCCTTAGTAGTACTTATTCTGCATTTAGATTCTTAAAACCTCATTTGTCACCAGTACATGGTGACCCTCTTCAAATATTACATTAAACTTCAAAAGACAAAGTCTATTTGCAAAATTGCTAATACTACTATCTTTCTGAAAATTCTCAAGGTGAGAAACCTAAAATACCAAATATTTTTTTCTTTCATTCTGTCTGGCAGAAGGAGCACTTTAAGGGCTCTTTTAACAGAGATCTTCAATTCATTTTAATAGTAAAGCAGTCTTCCATGGCAGAAGCTTAAGCTTCAATTAACGTTTCTAGTTTCCCTGGGACCAACTTGCACTTTTAGCACCTGCAGCGTCCCCTGGCCTGCTGCCCTTTTCTCCTCTTTCTTTGTTTTGAACGACATCTCTCCTGCCCTCAACTGATGCCCTCCAGTCACTGTGCTGGAGAAGACGGCAGCAGTCAAGCTGCGCCAATTCTCTACATGCTGCTAAGGAGGTGTAGGGCAAATTGAGAAGCTTCCACAATCAATATTAACCTCTTACCTACATAACTCTAAAATTGTTAGTGAGAAACAGCAAGAAAATAAAAGCAAAAGCAATCTAATGCATAGGTGGCTTGGACACACATCGGCACCACTGCTTTCTTGATTTCCCCTCTGTAAGACTCGCAGTACCTTCACCCATCGCCAATATGCTGAGTTTGGAGGCCCAGCCCCAGGAGGCTACTTCTAGATTTGGGATCCTATTTCCTTCTTTCCTTCTCTTGCCCAATCTATATTTATTCTCTCCATCATTTGCTTCTGTTCTTCAAGGACCATAAATGATCTTTAATTGTGGTAGATGATCAAAATAAACAACTATATTGTTTTTTAAAAAAGGAAGGAAAACACTTAAAACTGGTAGAGGTCATATGCAGCAAATTGACTGCATTTACTCCTTTGGTCACATAACACCTTTCAATTTGCTACATTATCTTACAGCGACTCTGCAAGTTGACAGCCCAGGGAAAAACTTCATCCCAAGCACAGGCTAATTATCCCCATGAGCAAAGACTTCAAAATTTGAAAGGGAAGCAAAAACAAAAAAATCATAAAAATGAGAGTCTGGCCGCTCATCATTTCTGTTCTCAGAGCAGAGTGTATTTGATGAGAGGATTTAAACCCTTTGAAGTGAAAGGATCTTGATCACCACAAAGACTGATGCAACCAGACTGTTTCTCGGGGAGGGGGACGTCACCAGTGCTCCTCTCTGAGGCGGCCAGGGCTTCCAGGACCAGGCCTGTCCCGATGTTCATTCCTGCATCACCCACTGCTGACTCCCAGGGGGACTCCCCGAATGGTTTACACCGTGTCTAAAACAAAAAGCATGACTGCACAGCCGAGGATGCAGCAGGTGCATCAGACTGGCTTTTTATACAAATAAAAAGCCAAAACAAACAATAACAACACACCCTATTCCTAACATCCATAGAAAGAGGTAAGAAAAGATGAGGCTCCTGCTAAAAGCCTAAGGACTCTGTTAGTAACATCACACCCCTTGAGTTATTCCTAACCAGATGATCAGCATAACTCAAACATAAGATTTGCATGATACCCTCAAGTGTCATTATTGATGCTTGACGATATTAATTAATACATTCCAGGCATAAGCAAGATCATCATCAATTCCCACACTGTGAATAAGCACTTAAGATTCTATGTCAGTGCAGGATATCGTGAAAATAAGTTGTTGGTGGGTTTATTTCATTAAGTCTAGAGTTTACTTCAGTTATGCAATAATATAAGATTGCTGCATTTCTAACGGTCTCAGGGAGGTTTTTTGCCCTCCCAGACTCTCTGCTGCTACATTTCCAAGTGTCACGATCTGTCCATGAAGATTCTCTCAATGGCAAAAAACAGAATGTAAAATCCAAGGAACCTGAGAAGCCCCGTTAGCAGTGAGATATCTTTCCTTAGATTTAGCAGCATGCAGCAGCACTTTGTTCTTTCAGCCACACTAATAAACACTTTCATTGTGAATGTTAATCAGACAGGGGAAAGATACAGAAAATGGAGGAGTCAGAGGTTTAAACTACATGCTGAATAATTACATCAAAAGATGTGCCATTTACTGAGGCAACTTTTTTTTTTTTTTCTTTTTCCTAAGTGAAAAACATTAAAGCAAATGCATGGTAATTACTTTTCTTAGAGAACGCAAACCTTTTTGCCCACATGAAAAAGAAACAGAATAGTATATCCATTATGGGAGATATTAACAAGCATCCCAAGGACAGTGGTAGACAATGTCTCAGGAATACTTTAGAATAGAAGGAAAATAACAGCATTTCAGTAAGCAGCAAAAAAGGTTTTCAAGGGAGTCCTCTATATTACAGGTCAGGCACAAAAAGGTTCTGAGAGCTCCCAGCACAGAGGAGGCACCAGCAGGCGCAGCTCCCCGTCGATGCACAGATTATAGCCCTCAACCTTGTTGATTTTGATGGGACTATTATGGACTGAAATGAATGCTGTTTGATTTAATGAGACTTTTTATAGATACAAATTGCTTTCACTAACCATAATGGGTAGCATGTAGGTAAGAGAAGAGTAGTGCTTCCACACTCAGCACGTGTATAGCGGAGCTGCAGGACTGAAAGGTCGCACTGCAGCAGGGAGAAGGGAACGAGACCGAGTCAAGACCACTGAAACCATTACACAGATCATAATTACTACACACTAAGCCTCACTTTTATACTGAAATTATACCTTGGTCTTTCTCTGTATTTAGTCCTTGTACCAAAAATGCATATATATCTCAAGAGATTTGAATATTCTTTACATCTTTTTGAATTTCTGTTTTATTTTGTTGCCTAATATTACTACAGAACAAAACACATTTTAAGAAACAACATTCAACTGCCTTGCTAATACATCTTTTACTTATTGCTGCAAAATTGTTTAATTACCCTGACCACCTGTTCTGAGCCCATAAAAGTCAATGAAAAAATTACTAGGCTTGTGACCAAGCCTACTGTATGCTACAAAACTTAATTTTTCCAAGATCTCAGTTTGATATAGGGCTATAGCAGAATTATAGCAAGTGCTAGCCAAGAAAAGAAAATTTACTAAGATTAAACTTCATTATACTCATGATACAAATTTTAGCAGCAGTGATTACTCAAAATCAGAAGCGAAGCTGGCCATGTTGAGCCCCATTTAAAACAAACAGCTAAACGCACCAGATTTTCCAAGGATGTACTTACAGTTATGCAGATATTTAACATTTGC
The DNA here is from genome assembly GCA_032275445.1 of Crypturellus soui. Taxonomy (NCBI): domain Eukaryota; kingdom Metazoa; phylum Chordata; class Aves; order Tinamiformes; family Tinamidae; genus Crypturellus; species Crypturellus soui. The sequence goes on from JAUBNY010001160.1 coordinate 707,839, forward strand.
TGTCCTGAGTTTGTAATGGAAGTGAAAGCACAGATGTTAATGATCACTGTAGAATACACAATGTTTTAGGCATAACCTATCCATACTTTAAACTTGAAAAGCAACACGTGAGTAGATTGGAACTGGCAACTCTGGGAGGATGATTCAGGGAACAGTGCAACAGCCAACACACCTCAGTCCTTATCTTTCCTTCTACAGTCTATAAAATCAAAATCACACACACTACTGTATATTAGGTATTTAGTTCATCTTTTGTTAAATCTTAACATTTCACAAGTCCTTCTGTGTGTGAAAGACTTTCCTGAGTGTCCACACGATGCAGTGACAGCAGTGACACCGTGCTCTGGCTTACAGTGCTGCAAAGCAGCTCGCTGTCACTGCTCCAGCAGAACTCCATCAGCGAAAAAGAGCACCTACTGCTTCTACACATCTTGCCTCTTGTAATACATGTTCATTCAATGATCGTTACAGTGACCTTTAAACCCCTCTTAAAAGTAAGAGAATACAAATTGTTTGGGTTGATTAAAAACGAAATTTCTCAACAGAGACAATTCTTAGGAAAAAAAGAGAAAAATAAACATTATATTAGTTAGTTGACTTCATCAATATGCTAAAAGTTATGGAATCCATTCTGATTTTGCATATTAAATTGATCACACTTATAAAGCAGCAGGCTTTATAAAACCTCTATTTTTTACCATTGTGAGAACACTCTGAAAAGCAAGTGGATTCTGACAGACAAATTACAACCTCGGCTGCTCTCAAGCTTCTTTTGGATACAGCCATTTAGACTATTAAATAGTTACTTAATACTCTCCATTGTTGTCTCCCAAAAATAACTAGGGAAGTCAAACCTCTTAACCATTATGTAACACACCAGGTGGAAATGACACGAAGTTCAAGTTAAAATATCCCCCTTCTCCTTCTAGAAACGTCTGACTCAAGAATTCACAACTGCCAGTGAGTAAAGGATGCAGACTATGCTGCATAGGTTTCCAATAGCCACTAACTCAGGGGAATTAGTGAATAATAGAGCATTTAAATTCAGAAAGAGGGAATTTCCTCCTTAGTCCAGCACTCATAACGGAACTACCTGAAATGGCAGGAGGAGAGGGAACCATTTTCAATTATTTTCACTAACTAGGTGAGCTCAAACAGTTAAAGACTAATTAGGCCTTTGGTGTGTAACTAACTGAACCTCTCCCGGGCAACAGTTACAGCAGCTGCCGGAGACGTGAAACGAAGCTCCTGGGATCCTGCCTGCATGAAACCCACAGCGCATGGAAAACAAACCTCAACACCGGAGCCTGAAAAATTACAAGAAAACCAGTGGGGGTCTGCATAATTTTTAAAGCTCGTGGGCTTGTTGCAGAAAGAGGAAGCTTGCACAGTCTGCAACACGCACGTTGTCGTGGTCGGAAGAAGAAAGATTTTGCTGCCCTGTAGCACGTCAGTAAGGCAGGGGCTCTCCGGGCACCCAGCACCTCGCTGCTGCAGGCCGCAGCAGCAGCTGGGCTCCCTAACGCAGGCTTGCAGGTAAGGATCTAGCCCACGGATGGGTAATAGATGAGAAATGGGGTGTAGTGAGAGCCTAAAGCAAAAACAAACACACACAAAAAAACCTCTGAAAACAGCTGTCACATCCCATGGCCTGGAATAATCCCTTCCCCAGCAGGACTCTGCGTGGGAACATTTCCTTCCCCGTCTTTTCTGCCTCGTGCTATTTCTGAGTGCTTTCCTCCACTGCATTTACCATATTGCAGGGTACAGAACAGCCTTTATCATCATCTGTGGTTTAATGCTTTCTTCTCATTTGGGAGAACCTGCAATCACACATGCTTCTATTCACATGAAGGATTTCATAAATTTCAAATAAAAATTACTATCAAAAGGAAGTAAGCGAGCCATAAGGACAAACAGAACGTGTGCGACCCTCAGTTCAAATTCAAATACCCTGAGAACCCATCTGAACCTTCATTATGCCCTGTTTTTTTATAATACAAAAAAAGCAAACCAATTAAAATCTAAGCCTCTTAATTGCTAATGCCCAACTCAGCCAATGAAAGAGCTTTTCCACCGCAATGCCAGCAAGTCCCATGTGACAAAAACAAAACAGGAACAGACAGAGTTGTCCTTAAAGCTACTGACTATAATAAACAGTAATTCATGAACAATACTTCATGTAGAATAAAAGTCCTGTAGTGGTTTGTTTTATGTTAAATAAAAACAAATGTTACAAAGCTTAAAAAAAAAAAATCAAAACTGAAACATGGAGTTACCAACTTTTTTTTTGGCATTCATCAATTATTTTCAATTGTTTATTTTTTATTATTTTGTTTTGACAGATGAACCTTCACAATTTAAAAGTTTGGAAACAGGAACACGCTTCTCATCTGCCCGGTTGCTTTTACAAAGTGAGGGACAAAAGGAGCATCTAGACGAGTCCCCACTGCCGGGGCCAGCAGCAGGGGCCTGTACTGCAGGGAGCTGCTGTGCTCGGCTCTAACGAAGGGCATTTTCTGTTGCAGAGACCCAGTCCAATGCATTGGCCTTCCCTGGCTCCTGCTTTGGAAGGTTTGACCTTGACATTTTATGTGAGATATTCAAGCAACAATTAACCCTTCTACTTGCTTTGATGTCCAGTAACTTCAGCATTCTGATGTATTACAATAGAGAAACAGCAGCGCTCTTACTAGCGTAGAAACGTGGCATTAGAAACCCTACACCTCAGAAGACTGCTTGGGTTATTTTATTTTCTTTATTTTTTAATTAATATATCTGCTAAATAACTTCCCTGTTTTTCCCACAAAAACTCAAAATTCTTCAGGTATTTTGACTCCAACTCACCTGTAAATACACATCATAAATCTGTGGGAGTCTAACCAATAACACCAGAAACAAGGAAGCATTTGCCTAAGGCTACGTGGAAAGAAAAATACCGCAGAAGATGCAGCACAGTTCAGAGCAACTCAGTTGTGACGCTGTTAGGAGTCAGCTGTGTTTTACACAACACTCTGCATTCATTTCTACATGGACATCCCTCGTGCCCTTTATCTACACTCCAGCAACACAGAAGGGCTCTGTTATGCTTGGAGATCTTTCTCAAAAAGAGATGAATCTGCGATGAAAGCATCATCCTTTGGGCTCACTACTGATCTGGTTTAGCAGAAAAAAATGTTAATGGATAAAATTTCCTTGACTCTGAAGGGAAGAATAATGCAAGAGACAGCTGATAGTTGCCTGCCCTCAAATTCCTCTCTAATAGCCTATAATTTGGCTTTTAGGGTTGACAATTTTTACTTTTTCTGGGATTGCTGCTAGACTGCCTCTCTCTTGCTTTCCTGCACTGTAGGAAGAGAAACATTTCAAGTTATGAAGGATGGCAGCTTCACTGTCAGTGAAATCTGCATGTGATTTAGCAAACACGAATCTGATGGTTTTCCACATTTACAAAGCTTCAAGAATCCGGGATAAAAGTATTAAGAAAGCATTATCACTAATGGCAGTCTCACACATAAATTGCTAGTACTGCTAAAGAGTCTAAAACCACAAGTTAAAAAACTTTATATTAATCCAATGACAATAGAATTATGTGGCAGTAAAGTGACCAATACAACACTCAGTAGAAATCAGAGCAGTGTCTTTATATTCCTTTATACTTTAAAAGAAAAAAAAATAACTATAATCTTACATGATTAAACATTAATATCTTTGCTAATCCAGGAACTCTCTGATGATTTACAGCTCACCAAGCACAGCTCATAAATATTGTTGTCCTGTGCAGGTTGATAGCTGTGATTGTGCACAAATGACTACACCAGCCCCTTTCAGATGAGGAGACAGTTCTGTCACTAATAACCTTCCAATTATTTTACCACAAATAGAAGAAACACTCCTTTTCCATTATATGACAAGCACACACTTGTCAATGTCCATGGGGGTCTCTTCGATTTTTGCAATACAAAGAGGTTAATAAACTCTGAAATAATGAGCTTTTGGGTAGCCCTCATGTTCCTGATCAGCGGCCTACAAGAAAAAGACAATTCCAACGCACATTAAGCTGTATTTAAAAACTGTTATTGAAAAAGAGCAGAATAAGTAACTTATTGATATCTTGAAGCTGTCAAAGGCTATACACACATATACCAAAACATCACAAAATACATCCCCTCAACTACCTCCATGACAAATCACAAAAGGAGAGAAGTCAACGGACTACTTGTAAGAGAAGCCCATAATCACTTCAAAGTCTATAAAAGTCTGTAAGTTTGCTGAAGAACCTTAAGTATTTAACTTTATAAAAGATGAAACCTTCGGCTACTGCCTTCCAGATTACACGGCATCGGCCACTTTTCCTCCAGACATGACGACTGATGAAAGGACACGTACGAAGACAGATGAATGATGCTAATGAGCACTTGTCTGTAAGCCCAGCACATTCACACATGAGCCCGTTAAATCTCTACAGTCATCACATCGCAGGTAACCCACAAAAATAATCAGTTACGGGGTTTTTTGTTTGTTTAGGGTTTTTTTTTTTCCTTTTAGGACCAAAAGGCCTCTTTTACCAGTTACACACTGACAGAAGACACTGCCTCATAATTGCTGATATTTTGAGGGTTATTCGGGGACTCATCGGTTGTCCGTATTTTGGTAGTGTACAAAAGTGAATTTGTGCTGAAAATGAAGCCTGCATATCAGGTATTCTAGGGAATTTTGCAGAACAGAACTTCCACAGAACATTTTATTGTACCCATAAACAAGTATTTGTACAATACCAGAGATAATTGATGTTAGCAGTGAGTAACTCTGTTAATAACATCTCCCTCCAATGTTCTAAATAAAATTTATTTATGGCCACACAGGAACCATATAAAACACAGTATGCACACCACCACAGACATCAAAAACTGATTAAATAAATGATGTTTCATTTGCATGCGAAGGTAATAAACACCCTTGCATTTGCTAAATTTATACATGCCTTATATTACTCTCTTGCCTCTCAGCAGCACGTAAGTCTTTGTATTTGCAGGAGACTTTCTGTAGGAGATTTTTCCTCTCCCTTAAGTTAATTACTAGTATTTCTGTATCTATTCTCCCTCCTATCTCTTTGAAATAACAGAATTTCTGTTACCAACCTTCAAATCCTTCCAAAAGGATTAGCTGCAGCTATTAATATTCATGTTTTTTATGTTAGGCTTAGTGAAGCCACAGCTCACTTTTTATCAAAGCTACATTTGCAAACAGCTTGCAAATAGTTAATAACATACTAAGAGGTAGGAATTACATATTTTTACTGATGACAGAAGTATGTGCAACAGTATTTGATTCAAGTATTTCCAGATATGGATATACAATGCACTGTACATGAACATCTTACTAGGCCCAAACAGCTAGCTTTCATGTTGAAGCATGTAATTAAAATTTATAATGTATCTTTAAACATATTCAGAATAAGAAATAAGAATTTACATTGAGTGTTTGTTAATCGCAAATGCTCATTTTAAGCCAGATCTCCCTCTCTGCTATTTAACACCCCAAAAACAACATAATCCTGCTCAGGCTGTGTCAGTGCTCTGAATTCCCCTGGTGCATCACGTGGCCCTGGGCCACCCCGTCCCATCCACGTGCTCAGGCCTGATTCCCCCCCTGCCCAAAGGGCCCCCTCCACCCCTCATGATGTTACTCCTGTGTTGAAAAGCAACTCCACTTGCGAACAGTTACACTTTTTCAGTTTATGGGCTCTCACTTTTCTTCCCTGGAAATACCTTCTGTTTAACTTACCCCATTTACAGCTTGGTCTAGTTGTACTTCATGCTTTTATGGATATTTATTCAGAAAAAAAACACAGCCAGGAGAGCTTCCTGCATTAACTGGAGCCAGAGCTAAAGATAAGCTAAAATATTTCAGAATCCAAATAATCTTAAAACCCTTCAATCAAGTACCAAAGGCCTTCAGCTACCATGCAAAAAGCAATGCTCTTCGCTTGTAAGTGATGTTCTAAGGAGGTGTTTGCACAGCAAACTTAACTGACTTTAAAGGACAGTGCAAATGTGAAATTGCTCTCCTGGATAGGCTCCTTATGCAAACACTCACCCTCTGAAACGGCTGTGCTTCATCCGGAGAGGAGCCAAGAGGTATTAATCACCAGCAGGTATTGCCTCCCTGCGGGCGAGCTCTGAGGAGCAGCCTCAGCAGGCAGCTCCAGCCTTCCGCCTCCTGCTCACATTTACCAGTTGGTTCTTTTTATTACGTCACTTTGAGAGGAAATAAACGCCAACACTGTGGAAGATCCTAACATTCTGCCATGGGACCTGCCATTTCTGGGTCGCCCTGACCCAATACCCACCAAAACCAATTAATTTCTCCGTAGAGCAATGTGGGTGCCTACTTACCTACAACAGTCTCTTTTCTGAGGCTCCTTCCACAACTGAGTAAAAAAAAAAAGTGTGTACAGAGAAAAGGAGGATGGGTTGGGTCATGACTTTTGGCTACTCCTTATGTTTTAAAATTAGAATGATATTTCAG
>JAUBNY010001160.1:723940-746399 GCA_032275445.1 Crypturellus soui
AGCTGGTAGGGAGGCCAGAGCGAGCAGAAATGCCAATGTATGTAACACCTGAAGAGCCCTAAGTGCCTGTAACAAAATCCAGAGCCACAGCCTTGCTTGACGAGAATGCTGTAGCCAAAACCATGCGGTGGGGTAAACTGGAAACTTCAAAGGATATCATATAATCCCTATTTGAAATAAAAAATTATATTATCTGTTTTGTAAGTAGGAACACAGGAACACACAAAAATAGAGATGAGTGTTAAAGTAGGCAAAAAGAAATCCCTTAAAATTAAAAAACAAGACAAACGAGTAAGTAAATACAAGTACCTACTAACTACTGGGGAGTCGCTCTCAGCTCAGTTTCTCCCTCCTTTGAGAGCCTTTCCTGCTCAGCTGGTGGCTCTCTCCGCTTGCAGCAACCGCTCCCCGTTCTAAGGCACTGCCTCATCCGAGGACTACAGAGGCGAGGAGAACGAGGCCCAAGGGGAACAGGCTCGCTAACTTCCACAGCGGTGACGGGGTGGATAGGAGAGCTCCGGGAATGAACTCGCCAGCCTTCCTGCAGCTCCAGGGCACCTGCTTCCCGAAGCAACGTTTCTTCTACAGTTCTACCGGTGACTTTCTGAGAAAAAACAGCAGCTTTGTTAGACTTAGGAAATATTGTCTTTCGGTCTCGTAAGACACACTAAAAATATGTTGTCTATTTATCACTGTATTGACCTGATTTGTGTTCATAACACAAATGCAAACACTACACTACATTAAATTTTTGCTCCTGGCAATATAATCCAGACACTTTAGGAAAAATCTTTTTCATTTAGAAGGTCTTGTTCTGCCACTACTTAACATTTTAAATAAGCAAATGTTCACATTATTATTATGTACAAACTTCACTAAATGACAATATTAGACTACCCTTCTCTCATTACCTCCTAAGGTAAATTGGAACTAAACTTCTGCATACACATAAGTTTGCTTACAGAAGGATAGCAAAATTTATGATGGATTCTTTCATTTTGACAAGCTGGAATATGGACAGACACCCCAGAGAGTCAGGCAAATTCCAAAAACACTTTCACAGCCTGAAAATCAGGAAGAAAAAATTAACAATGAAAACAAGACAGCCCGCTTGCTCACATACCAGATCACTCATTTTTTCATACCTAGATGACCTCTACCAAACATTGAGTTACTGTCATTTCTGAAGGACTTTGCTCAAACATCCAAATGCAAGAATAAAAAAGTTATATCAGAAACAAAAACTGATGAACTACCCTGCACGAGTATGAAATTAGAAATTCAGGCCTGTGAACTGAGGCATGTGACCCAGGAAACCAGTTAGACAGAGTATTCAAACGTGGGAAAAAAGCTCATTGAACTTTTATGGACCTACTCACATGCATAAAATATTGAGTGCTTGGTGAAAGTAGGTCAGAAAGCTCAGGAACTTGCAGGGTCAAGTACAAGGCAAGAAAACATGAAATGGGGACTGAAAGGAGACCTAGAGGAAGGGTGGGGATCAGCTTCTCTCTCATGTTCACAACAATTATTTCAGACTATGCAGCCTCTTGACTCCTCAATTAATTCTATAGACAGTATATATTTTTCTATTCAAATTTTTACATTTTTTTCTTGAGCTACAAAGGAAGAATGAACATTGTCCAAGCATGTAGGCTCGCATATAAGAGCAAAAAGAAAAGTTGCAACAGCCACAACAGTAACAAAAAGTCAACCTCAAAGCTTACCCTGATTTGAGTTGGAGGTTGGGCTGAGGTTCCTCCCAGTCTGAATTATCCTGTGATCTTTAGGGTACTTTTAATATTAAATATTTCACTAACTATTCATATTAGTTTGAATTACACAGGAAAAAACATATGGTATATTAATAAAGTGAGAAAGATGTGCATGATTCAGAAATGAGTTTTGTAGGAATATTCAAAATTAGGAGACCCAAACTGGCTTTTCATAAATATTCTCTAAAATTTGTTTAAACTTCACCATAGCTACAAACTTTCTAGTCATTTGAATTCTGTGAATACTCAACTGAATGAATTAATCCAATATTTATTAGCCATTTTGCATGCAATCACACAGTGATAATTACAAGCACACAAAACCCTTAAGGTCTGCTATGGTCTCATAAATTGGTGCAAGTTTGCACTGTTTTCCAGAAGGTTTAAAGCTTCTAGGCCTCACCCACTAAGATACCCCATAAAGCATTTTTATATATACATGGTAAAATTTTGGCCTATTGAATTCTCTGGTAAAAACCACATTAACATCAATGCACCCACACTTCATTCCATCTCAGCTGCCAACAGATCATGATAAACATCATTTTCATGGAAAGCACATGGGAAAAAAAGAGAAAAGGACGAAACTGTTAGCTCTCTGCATACACCTCTTCCCTTAACCTGTCACACACATTTTAACCTCAGAACCAACTCGCACTTTCTCACCCACACTAGTTTCATAAAATGGGTAGCACTAATTTCTGTTTTCTTCCCTTGTAATGTTTAAGCTATGTAGAAATTTAGATTTTATATTAAATGTCTTGGTGACTAATTGCTTAAAAACCTATTTTTGAAAAAAAAAAATGCTTGACTTGCAAAGTACTTTCAAAAATATAAATAGAGCAACTAGCTACAGAGTTAGGAAAACCAGCAACTATGTCTAGAAAAAGTTAAAAAAATAAATAGTAACATAGCATCAGAGCCAGTCAGCTGTTTGAAATGAAAATTCCTGGTGATTATCTCCCAGTGCCTGCAAACCACACTAACACATGGATTACAGTGCCAGGCAGTAGCTCCCTTTTGTTCTCTCTGAAGCATCCCACTGGATTGTTTCTAAGCCTGCCAAAGAATTCCTCTCTTTAAAGGAGCTTAATTTAAAATTCCTTCTTAGCTCCCTCATAAAATTTATACACTTATTTCTATCAAAGAAAAAGACAACACTTCACCAACTCTACAGGCGGGAGGCTTAATTGCTTTGGTGCAAACTTTCAGAAGATCCAAAGCCCATAACTGCATTCTCAAAAAACTCAACAGCCAGTAGACATTTTCAAACAAATACATTGTGTCACTTTTAGATTCCCAAGTAAGAAGTGAGCTTTTATTTTATATGTATTAAAAAATCACTGGTGTCTGATTTCTAATGCTCAAGTGACACTTCAAATACAGGATTCTAGAATTAATCAGTGTCAAAGTAGTCTATAGTTCACTCCATGAAAATATTTTTTTATTTCAAGTTCACATCCCATTGGCTTTTTTTTTTTTTTCTCTCCACAGAAAATCTGTGAGATAGCTATGGATTTCTGAAATAAACTCACGATAATGTCTACACAAAAAGCAAGCGGATGCAATCAAACCAGATCAATCCAGCTCGGGAAAACAAAAACAAACAAAAAAAAACTCCTAAAAACAAAACAAATCAATTACACTCTCCTATTGCGAGTACCTGCAAGTGGAAGCCGCAGCCTGAGTGCGAAGCGCAGTGCTCCGGTACCCGGCCCTCCTCTGCAACCACCTTGTCTTGGTTCCAGGAGGCTCTGAGCCTCTCAAATGGGAAATGAGAAGCTTATGGCCTCCTGTTAATGGATACATCAATGGCTTTCGGTCTGGATTCACATCCATTCTCTAAAAGCTATTCAGATATTCCAGAACCTCATAAGACTCTCCTCTACTCGCTAGTATTTACCCAAGTGCCAAAAGCCCCAAATGGCAAATCCATTCTGCTGGCCCCTAACAGCCAACTCCAATTGCCTTCAGCGAGAGAGATCCAAGCTACCTGACCACAGTTATTCCCTGGTTATATCCATCACTGAGTACTGCCATGCCCCTCAGATTATAAAAGCTCAAAAACAAAATCCAAGAACAACAACGACAAAATCAAAATCAAGTAATTTTCAGTATTACTGCCCTCCTTAGTACCATGAGTATTATAGACACTACAGTAAACAGAGTTCCATTTTGCAATAAAAACCTTACTTGCAGTCTACTGTCAAACTGGGAATTGTGAAAAGCTGGCCAAATCCTTAGAGAAATAACTGGTCTTGGGCATTTTTCTCCTGACCTGCCTAACAGTTGCTGGTATCCTGGAAGCTGCATACTGCGTGAACCAACAGCTCAACACTAAAGAGTACTCTAGTAATATCTTCTGCTCTACTAAAATCTTCTATAATTATTTTATCACTAGCACTAAAGACTCTTATCAGGGCCACTGACGTCTGCCAGAGACCTTGGGTGTAAATTCCTTCCAAGCATAAACATGCTTGGCAAAGTCTCCTGGAAGCTCTCAAAAGTGGGAGTGCAGTCTAAAATCCAGATCCTCTCCAGCAACAGTGCAAAGACACAAAAGATTATTTTTCATCATTTGCATCTGCATTTCAGGGCAAATCATTTGCTGAACTCCTTGTTTTCTCATCCTGCAAGAAACCAAAAGACTTACGGTTTGGTTCAAATATGAGACTTCCACTTAAGCAGAGCAGTGCCATATAGTAGAGAAAGTACTATAATGTCACTGAGATTAACAAAAAACAGAGCGAATAGGACCCCTAAATAATTTAGATCTTGCATCAGAACGTAGTATTAACACATGTATTTTTATGCACCCAAGTACAGCCTTCTTTATACAATATTCTTTAAAAAAAATGTAAGGAAAAGGGCAGAAAAATTGTTAAGTTTCCCACTGCATATTTGTCCTCCTTCTTTGCAAAACTGCTGATGAACAACTGCCACATGATTGTTGATTCAAGCTGAACAAGGAATTGCCTGAGCCAAGAGCAACATGAAATGAACCCGCCAGATGGGAACTCTCATCTCTGTGTTTCTGAGGCTAATACCGAACTAAGTGTGCAAGCACACAGATACCTTATTTAAACACATGACCACCTTCATTCATAGCGGAAAATGGATCACAGGCTCTATTCAGCTCTCTGCAGATGAAGGATAAAACATAATAAAATTTCATCATTCTGAACATTTAAAAACACTTAATTGCTGTTCACAAGAACTGAGATTTCAACTCCTATGCTACATCATTTTTTTTCGACTTAAGCTCATGGTTTCCTACTGCTAATGCTTTTACCATTCGCTCACTTGCACTCGCAAGTCATACAAAAGAAAAAGAAATAAGTGTGCATCCCACTTACCAAACTGTTTAAATTTTTCTCTAGTATCCTTTCCTCTGCAACTAGGAATGAATTTTTTTTTCAATTATTTAATAGCTCAGAAACTCTTAAACTCACTTAACTGGTGCAGTCAGAAAACCACACAACCCAAAAAGGCACCTGAGACCCCATCTGCACAGCAAACCAATGCTGCAATTTTAACCCATAACACAGAAGTAAAAATTCTACATTTCTTAGTGAAAGTCAAGACTGGCAAAGTCATAATTTCAGCCATTTTATATTCTTCAGAATAGCAATGATTTGGTTTTAATTCCTTGAAAATGTGAATCTGGTGATCCCAAAGGACTGAACGGTGGAAAGCAAAGAAAAACCAAGAGCAGAAACAGAAAGATCAGATAAACACTTAACAAGGATTGAAAGACTGCAGAGCAATGCAGTAAGGACAATCACAGTAGCAGATAAAATAGAAAAGTCTTGATTTAATACGGAATTATGCTGTCATGCTCATATGGTATTATTGCATCTATCCAACCAGTATCCAAATAGCCATTCATTTTTTATTCCCTCTCCCCACTGTATTTTGATCTCATCACAGTTCCAACTTCTCAGGTATGTGCTAGGTAAAACTTAATTATTGGTAAAAGAAATTCAATTTAATTTCATGTTACAAAATTTTGCACTTACTTGATTCAAAACCCAGTAAAATAAAACAGTAACTCAATCTAGACAATAACTTTGAAGTCTGATGCTAGAGTGACATTCTGGAGATTATTCCAATAATTTATCCAGCTCCAGCATCTTTGGGTGACCAAGCAATTACTTGTAGCTTGCAGGCAGGTCACTAGATTCGAGAAGCCTGAGTTCAGCTGCCAACAGCATGGCCTTTTCCTAGGCCAAGAAGGAGGCCCTGCTTCTCTAGCAGGGTGCTCTTCTGAGTTTTCCAGTCTTACTTCCAGAATCCTGGTTCTTTTTGCTATGAGGGATGTGGGCGCTGCACATCTGAGCGCCTGCCTCCAGCAGCAGCAGGTCACCACATAAAAGACTGGTTCAAGGAGCTGCCATTTCCTGCTCCTTGGAAAAGACTTCACGGGTTCACAGGACGGCCCAGAAAGATGGTCACTACAGAGGAAAGGAGGAAAGAAAACCCTAATTAAGTAAAGCAGGTGGAAAAAAATAGACTTTAACATACATTAGCAAAATTTTACAGGAGACATCAGCAAGCAAATCAATCAGATTAGCTCAGGTCTACTGGCTCTTACTGTTTTTTTGTTCAATTTCTTTTTTTCTTACTCTCCCCATTAAATCTTCGTGTTTCAAACTGTATAGAACTCTTTGTGCTCACATATACAAAATATCTCGAGAGAACTGAAAAAAAAGATGCGCAGTGCACCCCTCACCTCCAAACCATTGCTACCCCAAATCTATTGCTAGTAAGATTCTCTTATCTAGGAGACTTCTACACCACAGCTAGAATCCTACCTCTAGGACTGACAAATATGTGGTATTTCAACAGAAAACACTCACTTTGAGCTAGGAATTTTAGAAGGGAGGAGGACAAGTGAGATATTTGTTTAACTGTTAAATAAGATTAAAAGCTTATTCCAATATGAATGAATGCAACTGAAAGAATATGCAAAATTGCATAATGATGAGACCCCAGGGAGGTGAGGGCAAAAAAGAGTAAGGAGTGCATGAAGACAGAATACCTGTTGTTGAAGGAAAGGACCTCAAGCAGCTGCCAGACCTGTGCATGAAGAGGAAAGATTTCTGGCCAGTTCTCTTTTCTCATTCCCCAACTGACATTAGTTTCTCCAAAGTCCACTAAAGTAACAAAGTGCTCCTTATCTATCTATGTCACTATTTCCACAGCTGAGCTGTCATAAAAAACAAAGAGATTTTATGTCACGTGCTTAGAACCTATGATTTAGTTTTCTCTGGTACAACCATTTCCATTTGCTTATTTTCATAAGCAAAGGTTTAGACTTCTGCTTTACCACAGTAAGCCTGCATGCTACTTTTCATCACCCTTCAGTCTGCTTACATCAAGGGCAAATCTGAATATGCAAACCCAGGATTACATCTGTTTGCCTAACAGCAAGTAGGCCAGGTCGGGCTGGTGAACAGACCACCCGTTGGGTGTGCAGCTTCCCATGGAAATGCAGACTTTGGGGAGAATGTCCTGTTTCAGTGACCACACTGAAGGCTGACACTGCCAGCTAGGGAGTGCCAGAAAGGAGCTTCCTGGTACCGAGTTTCGGGAAAGGGGAATGTGACAGACAGACAGGTCACGATTTTCGGAAGCCCTCAACCCCCAAACCCAGAGCATCTCGTAGGGAGCATGAGTCTGCCTGGAGCAGATATCTGCCTTCTCCAAGGTAACCAGAGCTCTGAGAGTTCACAGTTTTGCCACAGCTCTTATATTGATGTGGGAGGCACATCACAACCTGCCCAAGCTGGCCTTATTGTAATTCACTGGCAAGTCTTGGGAGAAATGAGATTAATCCTACAAGAATTAGAAACAAGCTGCCGCATGTAATGGTAACATGTTAATCAAGAGTGAAGGGAAGGAATGACTTCATTTTGCTAGCTTAAGAGTTACTGAAACCAGTTCTTAAGATCAAGTCCTACAGTTTTCACTCTGACCAAATTAATGATAGCATTAATTTATGGTTTATCATATGCACAGACCTGCCATTGGCAATAGGCACAATTTTAGCCCAAATGATAAACTATATCCTAGAATATTGATGTTTTCCTTTGGTGCTCCTCTTCTCACTACCTCCTTCACCAGTTATATTTAAACTACTGGGAAAAAAAAAGAGGGTAAGTTTTTCATGCTGTTCTATAGATGCATTAAGCAGGTCATGGAGCACATAATCATGGAAAACCCACAAAAAAAAAAAAAAAGACTAAAAGAATTCACCCAGCAGCAAGCTGTTGTTAGTGAATTTGCACAGCCTGTTCAGTGTAGGCATTGAGATATAATGACTGATTGCCATCACGGTACACACCTGCTCACTAGTGATGAGTACAAACCCTGCTCTCAGCAACAGCTCTGGGTGCTCAGCAAATAATTCCTGGGTTTGCAAGGCTTGATTTCAGTCACTTCTGTGTTCTGTAACCAAAGATTACGTCTGGTCCAACATGAGTAGGACACAGCAATACTGCAGCAGAGGGAAAAAAAAAACTTAAATGTTAGGAAACCTGTTGTGAGAGCAAGAGCAATGGCTCCATTTCTGAAACCATTGTAGAACATGAAAGTTCCTTAAGAGGAAAAGTTTCTGACTGTGGAATTGTTATATAAGCAGACTAATTTTGATGGCTGCTGAGTAGCCTACGTGGAATGGCCACATGATGTCAAACCACTTGCTGGAAAAGAAGCATCTATGTGAAATTAAAAATCCCAGTTCCTTCTCACTGACTCTCCTGAGTTTCATCATTCCCAGAACTATAATTAACCCAGTAAACTGATTAGAACAATGTTATTCCCTGCTACACCACTGACTGCTGTAGTACAGATGGGATCCTATTATTTCCCTTGTACACTAAAATGTTTAAACATACTGTAAACAGCTCAGGTGACATCTGTGTTTAACTGGGTTAAAATTACAATGTCAGCTTAAATAATAGCACTCTGATGAAGACAAGGCTAAATTAAGGCCTCTCATTTAGAGAGTCTACAAAGTCAAGGTCGATATACATGGGAGGAAAAAGTATGAAGTGGCACGCACACAGCGAGATGTGCTGCTTCTGTGTCGCGTCACCGAATGTTTGCGCAGCTTCTACCCAACCCCAATGGCAAGTACTGATGTTATGGAGAAAAAGACAGGGCATTTTTTCACACTAATACAACCATAGAAGAGAATTCAGTTAATTTCTATTACCTAAAGGTTTGTAAATTATAAAGTATCTAACATTAAACACAAAAAAAACCAAAAACATTGCTTTGATTTAAATTTTCTGTTGCCTATACACCTATTCTTACATCTCCTGTAGGGAACCTGCAAAAAGCCAGATAAATCCCAAAAATTCAGAGGCACAGCAGAGGAAAAGCAGACAACCATTGAAGAACACCTTTTCAGAGTCAAAAAATATGTGCTTTTGTTAAAAATATTTGTGGGCTAAAGAAGGGCCTAAGCGTCAGAAACCTTCTCTACCGCTTTCCTGCTTACATCAGTTGGTCTAAGAGAAGATTGCATTTCACTCTTCTGAAAAACCTTGTGCCATTGGATGATGAAATATTTAGTGCATGTATTAAGCTAAATGGAATTGACAGCAGGCTGGGAGAGGCGGCTATTATAAGCTAGAGATACTCTCCAAACTGTTCGGAGAACAGTAGAATTTAGCTTTAAGGAATAAGCAACAACAAGAGCACGAAGCTTTCAGCGCGTATGAAGGTACTGTTAAGCAACAGCTACGCTGGACTGAGTCAGCTCCCTACTGGAATAAGCCCAGCCGCCCCTCTGCCACAAGCAGGGTAGCAGCAAAGACCACCTGAGGGAAGACCAACAGGCAGAACCCATAAGCCTTGTTAAAGCTCTCTAGAGTTCCCCACAACACATTGCCTATAGCGTATCATTTTTTCCAACTTAAGGTATTTAAATTGCACAAAACAATTAAAAGTATGTATGAAAAACACTTGAAGTATAAAAGGTCAAATTGCTATAAAAACAAATAGGCAAGAACAACTCGAACTCTGTAGCAAGTAGTCTAACTTAAGGTCTCTCTTTTGCTGAGAAAGCCAATTTTTAATGGACTTCTCTAACATCGTTTCCTTTCATTTAAACTCTGAAATGCATCTTTTCAAAAAATATTTTCTTACTACTGCTCTGAAAGTGTTCTCTCCCCTCAAGCAATTTCTGAAAGCAGTTTCAAGAGGAAACTGAATGATTGGAGCCTGACTGATTGGTCTCAAGAGAGTGAAAAGGCTGTGTCAATCTTTGCCAAAACAGAGGAGAGAGAGGGGAAAAAAAAAAGATTAAAAAAAGAAAAGGCCTTCTCTAACTGTAAAACCTGCTGAGTAGGATGACCTTCATTTTATACTGCATAATGTTCTGGGCAGGCATAGGCTTTTGCGAACAGAGACAGCTATTTATCTGCCCGGCCCCAAGAACGTGTTGCACCCCCGCCGCTGCCCTGCCCCGCTCCCCTGCTCTCGCAGCAGCAGCCTGACCCGCGAGCATCGCCACGTCCAGATAAAACAAGCCATCGCTCCCAGCGCTGCGCGGCAGTTTCAGCGAGACCCATACTTTTTCCAAACAGCTGTAAATCAGCTAGGGCACATTGCAGGGCTGAATAACAGCAGACAACAACAACAACAGTGTGGGTTTAAAAATAGTTGGGTGGATTTCAACGCATTCTTTGAGAAGAACAGAAAGCGCCTGCTTTTGCAGCCCTGCGGCAGATGCGTTACATGCTGAGGTAATTAGGAGGTAACAGAATTAGGGGGGGGAACAACCAGAGCACAGAGCTGCTCTCCGCCTGACGGGGCCCTTACTGCAGTCTGCATTTGCGGTATTTGTCACCTTCTCTTCCTCAGCAGAGCTTCCCACCTCGGGGAAGGGGTGCTGACACAGCCCAGCGTCCCAGGAGCAGCGGCACGGGCCACAGCGCACACGCACTGCCCAAACCCGCCGCCAGCTCTTACTGACCCCCGCGCGGTCACCCGTCTCCTTCAGACGGGCCAACGTGGCCGCGGCTCCTGCTGCGCTCTGGCTCTCTTCAAGGCAGACGCTACTAGATTTCTTTCTCACACTTGAAATATCCTGCCTGAAATATGAGACTGGGGAACAGGCCAAAGGAACGGGAGCAATACAGTGATTATATCTCCTGTCATCCTCCATTCATCCTTCTTTCCTGACTTCCTTTTCCTGACTACAGAAATGCACTGCTCCAAAGCAGACGGCTCCGGCACAGTGCTGGGCTCAGGCTCTCGCTGCCTGCTCAGGGGATCCCACCCTTCTTTCCTGGGTATCCTCTAAGGTGAAACTCATGAGAACCATCTCACTGAAATCTGCTGTTTTTGCAGCAATCTCAAAACTGAGGAGTCAGTAAAGATGCTGAACCCACATTTCAATTTAAGCTTCTCGGTGAAATTCAACCGAAGTGATTTGTTTCATCCATCAAGCTTTCCAGCCTGCAACCCTACGCAAACAGATTCGAGCAGTACAATTTTCAGAGGGGTGATGGCTTGCACGCTTGCCTTTCTTTGCGATGTTTCCATAGATATTGCACTGTCCTTAGTAATGAGCTGGACACCCTGCACAAAGGTTGCGAACCAGAATACCTCAGGCACGGGGCACCGTCGCATGGCAACCCTCAAGCGGCTCCTCGTCACCTTTGCTAAAAGCAGAGCTCTCCATCTCTGTTAAGCAGTGACGGAACAGAGCCAGCCCATGTGCTTTCAATTAGGAATTCTATGAATAAAAAGAGATCTCTGAAGTCAACTATTCCAGGCTAGAAAAACTCAGTCCAAGACATTGGTGTGAAGCAGGGAGGGAATAAAAGGGCTCTCTTCAAGTCAGCCCATCAGACAATTGGTACACAAAGTTTTTTGTTGTTTTTGTTGCTGTTTTTTAAATAGAAAAGCAAAATACATTCCATGACCCATGAATACTGTAAACTTCAGTTATTGCATACACTAAATATACTTTCTTTACAGAAAACAAAAACCACACTCAATAAACATTGTTCAAGTCAGTCCTAGAATGCTGCAGATCACAAGTTCCTCTGCCCTCAAGGAGCTCTGGTTGTACCTCTTCAAGGTAAATCCTTATCTAAATTATGTTTTGGGGATATACCTTTGTTCTGCTCTTTGGCTAAACAAAAACAGATGACCCCATAATAAATACTGAAGTTTTATTTTATAGATTTTTTTCTTGATCCTCGTACTTAGTATACTCATATGTTTCTTTCCCTAATTAGGAGCACTTAGAGGACTCGTCTGCTACTCTTACACTTTTATCAGCTCTTATTTTAAGAGCTCTTATGAGCTCTTAGTGACCCATCTATGACGTGTGTCACCTGTAGCTAGACTGGTTAAAATTCATGGAGCAGAAATCTTCTAGGGTAGCTGCAGGACATTCTTTCAGAACAAAGTGTTCTTTATACATTCAAAACTGCTGTTCAACCCACTTATTCATTTTAATCTGCTGAAAGAATCTTAGCCAGTACCGTCTTAAGAACAATCTTATCAGCTTAACTGTCCAGTAAAGAATACAACTTGGACATGACTTGAGCACAGAGAATTACAAAAGGCTCAGGTATATGTTTATGCATATGTGCATGTGCCCATACACAGAGAATGATAAATTATCATCACCCCCATGTCAAACAGACCTTTTTTCTTTTCAAAAGGATGTGTCTTCATAAAAGTGTATCACATCAGACATGAGATCTTATAAATCTTCATTAAAAATATAAAAAACAATAATGCAGCATAAATGTAATATGATGTAAAGCATAATTCACATTACCCCTGCCTGTGATTTCCAGGGATTTATTTGTGGCAATATTCCTAAAGAACAAGAGATTTGCTCTCATGAAAGCCTCTTCCAAGGGTGCCATGTGAAATAAGTTGTCCAGCACTGACATCACTCTGTATGCCATCACAAATTGAAGTAGAAGGCTGCTTTAATTTGCTTCCTTATATTCAGCTGTTTTACTACTTGCTTATTGCAGAGACATAGGATGAAGATTAGGTAAATAGATTTAATTTGCTATGTGTCAGTCACTATTACAGAACGTAATATGTGTTATTTGTGATTACAAATAGAAAATAGTACAGGTTAATTACAAAACTAACTAGCACAAATGACTACAAATCTGCTTTAACTATCTATATCTCTCATTATTTCACAATGGCTTTAATGACCTTTACACTGATCTCACCGAGCCAGAAAAGCTCGAACAGAGGCACTAGGAGGCCTAACAGTTGCTGGGAGCTGTGTCCTTTCATTTCTCTTGGTGATTATCAAACATCATCTACTGATAAGGTCTTCCTCATCTCTCTCCTTCAGGATACCAGCCCTCCATACATGGAAAATAGTCTGTTGCTTTGAACTGAAATATAAATACGCCAATTCTTCAGTGATGTAGTTCTCCGTGGTCTAAAGACTTCAATGTCTCTTTGCAGCTTTCTCTTGTCTGCGAATTTGTGTTTATGAATGATGCAGTGTGGATGCTGCTGATGGATACTTATTTGGGATTAATTCTTGGATCTAATTACATGACAACACATTTGTTTTAGGATTTTCTTTTTTACATATTTTTTCAAGGCTTTACACGCATAGTTTTGAACTGAACTTTTCTATAGGAACATAATTGCCATAACTTTTCTCAACAGTTCCACCCTTTAAAAATAAATTCTTAGTTTACTTGCCTAAACCATTCTACTCCAAGAGACACAAAGATGTAAAATTAGATTTTTGAGAGGAAAAACTGACCTTCACAGCCATGTGGATTTTAATAAAAACAATCATTCAATCATATCTTTTTGCACATATGCAGAGCAAACAGAGAAAAACAAAAACAAGAAAATAACAAGTGCACTTACAGCTGCAAGTTCTTGCACACCAGATAGATGTGACTCTATATTGAATCAGCATTTGGAAAGGAATTCCAAGTAGCTGGATCATATCAGCATAAAAACTGGCAAATGCTCATTCCCTGCTCATTTATTTTTGAGCAGAAACCACGGGTTTCTGATTTCTGTAAACATTGGGGCAAAGCCCTGTGATAAGGATGAGAAATATTCCTTAACAATGAAATATCATACACAAGGATATAAAACATAGTTACAGAAGAAATTTATGATCATTGCAGAAGTAAATAGACGTCTTATGAAAGAGAGAGGAAAAAAAAGAAAAAAAGCCCTTTCACATTCTCTATCTACATTTCTTTTAGAGAGAACAATTATATACTGGTGTATTTTGCTAAAAAAGAGACTTTCCAGCTATGCCAATGCCTCTCCACGCATGGAAACCCAATTAAAATCATCTGGCTTCATTTTGTCCCCACTGACAGAAGTATTAAGCACATGATTATTCATGTCTAATTTAAGTCATGATGATAAAAATCCCATAAGACCTGACTCTGCTGATACTATAAGCCAAACACTTACCTGCAATATACTTGTACTTAAGCATTTGAAAAACTCCATGATCCTGACTCTTCGTGATTAAGTTAATCCCACTGACTTCATTAAATTATTTTCTGACCAATAATTGTGTAAACATCCAAAAATTGGGAGTCTTATCATACTAAAAAAAACAGAATAATTTATATTAGCGTTTTCACAGATAATTATGCAATTTTGATTTTTTCAAATTACCCATTTTTAAAATTTCTTTAGTAGCTAGCAGTAGCTAGTAGTAGTTAGTTAGTTAATTCTTCACTATGCTTCTAATTTTCTTAAATTAAAATTCAAGAATGGATATTATCAAAATGAAAAAAAAAAAACACAAAATTAATTTGTTACCCTATCCACAGTCTTTCATCTGTGCCATAGTTTTGAACCTAAAACCTTTCCCGCTGGACACGTGAACTGCATTGGCCCTGATCGTACCAAGAAGCCTGACTTTCTGAAAGTAAGCGATTACCAACAAACCAGTGCAAAGCGCTCATCCAGGCTGGGTTGCTAACTAGCACTGGTAAAGCTGTATTTTCATTGTATCATCTTTCTCATCTTACAACATGGAAATATGTTTATGTTATAACTACTTCCAAGTATTGCAGTCGGAACATTTTCCCTCAGAATGAAGCAAGACATACAGGACATACACTTAACTGTGAAGTACAGGAACATTATAACATTCCCGTTCCATTGCTTTCTGCATTTCCCTAGGACACTCCATGGCAGGACTAATTCATCTCTATTGAAAGCACCAAATTCCGGTGAATAAGGACAGAATGCCAGCAGGAGGAACCACAGGGCCCTGCCAAGGGAAGCATCTCTCTGCTTTTCAGTGCTGGCTGATACTTTTCATGGCAGTTCACAAATATATATCTTATTTCTGTCAAGACCCTAAGAGCTAATAATTCTTTCATTTAGTACTTTATTTAAAAGCTTGGGGGATCTCAGCCTATAGCTTAGCACTGCTCCTGCTTAGCATTCTCCCGGGAGCAGACCCTCCTCGGGAAGGCAGTGGATGCAGCCTGGCTGTACCCAGCCCTCAGAGCCAGGGTTAAGGGGCCCTCACTGTGCAAGAGAAGAGGGGCGGAAGGGGTGAGCACTACCTTGAACCGCCGATGCTTGTGCACCTTTGTTTTAGCTGCAAAAATGATTCTTGCCATGTCTTTCAAGAGCCTGAAGCCACAGGGGGATGCTACTTCTCCACCATCCTTGGAGTCACTGGCCACTTCCTCGTGGTCACAGTGACAGGTCCTGCCCACCCCCAGCGGAGTGCAGGAGGCTCCGGGCCGGCCCTGTGGCTCAGGAGTCTGCGGAAGGCAGAGAAACAGCAAGTGAGAGGTGACAAGAAGAGGGAGAGATGAGGAAAAGCAGAGCACAGGAGAGGTGGGAAATAACCGGCGAGGAGAAGTGGAAGTGGCAAACAGGCAGGCATTACCCAGCTGCGCTGCAAGGGGCCCTGAGCCCCGGCGCAGCAGACACAGGAGGAAGAGAAGGGATGTTCCTGGAGCCTGATTTACATTTTCAGATGCTTATGGCTGAAAACGGACTGTGTGTCTTTTAACGCTGCAGAAACCCACAGGAGGCATTTTTCTTTCTTGCGCACGTTTTGCAGGACTTGGAAAGAATACAGATTTTTTTAAAGATATCCTTAAATATCATAAAGAATTTAAATTTTTATATCATATTTTTACTAAATTTCAGAATATTTAAAACATTTATGATTTTAACTGACTGTTGCAGTGCTTATTAAAGTGTCTGCTCGAAAAATGCACTGCTTGGCACTTGTGGAACCAGCGTGCATTAGGCAAACAAAAGATCAGCAACCAAGTAGTCATGAAAGGTATTTAGCAATTCATCCTTTCTGAGCAATTAAAGCACAAGTACCTGCACGCTTTGGTATCCTTCTAATTAAATTTCCTAAAATACATTTCCTCCTGACGTAATTTGGATGTTCCACCGAGCAGGTAAAAGTTGCTGCAATTGCTCAAACCAACGTATTGCTGAACAACTGGATTGACAGACGGGTCCGGGAAGCCGCCGGCTTGCACGGCGCTGTTCCCGGCGTCAGCGGTTCAGTTAGTGATAATGGATATGGCAGATAGCTTTGATGATTCCCTAGCTTGGAAAAATTACACAAACCTCTGATTCACCAAATACATTGCAACAAGCAGCACATTCTTGAAGTAGGTAAGTTATCTTTGGCCCCTCTAACTACTCGTAAATTAGTGTGTTTAAGTTTTAGGAAGGATCAAAGATGAGCACGTTAGGACTTCCTACTTTTTCTCACTGCACTGCCACCCATTGCACATCATCCACATTAAGCCTGGGCTACTTCAGCCCAGCCTGTCCGACACACCAGGATGGGCAGTGGTTATAGGCTCCTCCAGGAGACCTTTGCATCCCTTAATTCCTTGCAGATTTGTAAACCACAAGCACTGGGGGACAGGATTTCTCATTCGCCACATGGTTTTCTTTGGCCTGGCCGAGGCCTTTGACACCACAGCAATACTTAACTACAAACTACGTCAATCAGCAGTGCAATCGCTTAGTATCCGAATGGAGAAAGGTCACATCTTCAACTCCTTCCTCTGTTTCCTAAACCATGAACAGAACCAGCAGCACGGTCTTTTTTCTTTCTGCCCCCTCCCATTTTCCTTCCTCAATCCTCTGTAGAATACCAGAAATTAAAATCTAGAATTTCACTGACTTACAGCATTCTTCAATCCTTTATTTGTTTTGTCAGACTTACGGCATCTCTGCAACAATTCCCCCAGTAGATTAAGAACCCTGGGAGGCTGCTGTGCAGACTAAGCGGTAGCTCTTACTGTAAGCTTCTTATTCTCAGGGTTTCCCATCTTCTAATCTACCCACATGATTAGACAATAAGTATGTTGTACCGTTCAGTTCATCTGTCACTTCAGGTCCCATCCGTTTCAGCCTATTTCTGACACTGCCCACTGCACCAAGACCCGGTGTCCGTCCTTCACCTCTGCAGAGCAGTTAGTCTGATTTGCAAGTCTTCTAAAAAGGCTGTCACATTCAGTGATGCCCAGGTTATTTCACATGCAGCTTTTAAACATGACAGTTTCTGCTGCTTTTCCCCATCTTTAGTACAAAAAGTCTCTAACGAGGTACCAAGCAATCCCATTACTGAAATTACAAGTGACATTAGGTGAGTCTATTCAGCCAAGCACAATATGCTGCTTTAGGATAAAAATTGCAGCAATCTTATTCAAAAGTATAATGTGACCATTAATTTTAAGGCACTCTGCTACCATGGGAAATAGAAATGATCCCATCTAAAAGAGATTCTGCTTCCTCCTCCCAAAAAGATTTTATGGATATTAATGGAATACTACTGCAAATTTTAATGAAAGAAGAGGGTTGCTGCCTTGGATAATAAGGAAAATAAAATACCCTAAGTGTGATGTGTTTCTATATTTTCCCTTATGACTAGAATCCTAGCAACTGCTTCAGAAGTAATACTTTAAAGAGGCATTCCCAGGAAAGGAACATTATGAAATGCATCAAGTGGCTAGACAGATTTTTTTAAAAAAACTTGGAATACATCTACGTGGAAAGAGAAAAGATTTGTAAGCTGTTAACTGGGGGCATTTTAGACTGCTGGTGTTCAATATAACAGGTAAAAGAACTTCAAGCACAACTTCAAACTAACCTTCCTCTGGCCAAGTTAAGGTCCAGCCCTGCAGAGTGTGGAGTCCTTCTTTGGACCGGGTCTTGAGATTAAGGTGCCAACAAATAAATCAAAGATATGAAGTGGACCAAAAGGAGGTTTCTATTAGCAAACACAGCCTGAACGAGTAGTATTCGGCTACGAGCCAGCAGTACCACCCAGCAGCTCTGAGAGCTGCTGTCTGGGATGGAGCACAGCCAGAAAGCGGCTGCACTTTTGATCAAAGACGGAACAGAGCAGGTAGAAGAAAACATGGACATCAATTCTTGGGTTTAATTTACTTAACAGGGTAGTATTTATCCAATACTATTTAACTAAACCAGATAAGACAAAACTGAACAGCAAACTGCTATTCAGAGTCATATAGTGTATACCCTGTGCAGAAATGAGCTATGGCAATTGATCCTGATTAAAACATAAGAGATCTGGTTACTGGAAAAAAAAAAAAATATATATATATATATATAGGCATATTTGTGAATCTTTTCAGTCCAGTAAGACAAAGGTAGGGAAAGTAAGTAGAAAGAAACGGATGTAGCAACTGTGTTTTTCCTCTAAAATTATTACGCCTGAAGCAGTAGAATCTCAGTTCATGACTAGACTCTTAAATATTAGTACAAAAACAGACAATAAATTATATCAATAAAAATTTGCCTCTCGTCAATTCTTCAGGGACTAAGAGATCTAAGAAAACAATAATCTCATCAGAAACACCAAGAATATGAGTCTTAAGCAGCTGTTATATATTTAAAAGAAAACAACATTTTTCCAGACTTCCCTGAAACAATAGAGGAAAGCAAAACAAATGGACAGCAGCAGCCAAACAAGTATTAAAAGCAATGTCACGCAGCACAACCATAGCTAGGTAAACAACCAAATTATTCTACATTTTATGTATCAGTCTCTTGGGTCTTACATTTCTTCCTGTGTCAGATAAGATAACTCTGTTATCAGGAAACACTCTTTGTTTCCATTTAAAGTTCTAATCGTTTAAACCAGAGGCATGAAACTGTTTTGCCCTTCCAGCTCCTGCTGCTCTCTGCTTTTCTGGACATGGGATATAAAACATTGCTTGACCTTATACTTGCAAACAAAACATCATTATTTGGGTTTACTTCTGTTAGTGTTACATAACGAGAGATTGCCTCACGCCTTTCCTTTACCGGCCTCCAGATGCCAGATATTCCCATGTCGGCAGAGCTGTCCGAGTAAAGCCACACAGCTGGATTCACCAGAGGCCACCGCGAGCACGCACTGCAGGAGGGGAAGGAAGCAGAAAGGAGATGATTTCTATTTCAGGTGTAGTAAATCCACCGTGTTCTACTTTCCAATCAACGGAAGTTATTCTAGTGGATTTACATGGAAGCAGGATTAAATCTGCTAACACACTAAAACTCTCATACTCCAAAATACACTAAAAAATTAAAAACACTGAAAAACCTAACTACACTAAAGCTCGTTTAGAACCCTGTGACATAATTTAATAATTTTTAAAAGGCTGCAGAGACAGAACTCAGAAAGCAGGGAAGAAAACTTGGGAGTTTAGGGCCATATATCATAGGGGCCGTAACTGGCAGGGAAAAAACAGGGAAGCGACCATGTGTTCAGAGAAAAAACACTGTTATTTTTATTTCTTGGAGTTTATCTGTTGTTGCTTTATTTAACTTCAAATTATTTTCTAACCACCCC
Organism: Crypturellus soui; assembly: GCA_032275445.1. Lineage (NCBI taxonomy): Eukaryota > Metazoa > Chordata > Aves > Tinamiformes > Tinamidae > Crypturellus > Crypturellus soui. The sequence continues at coordinate 743,567 of JAUBNY010001160.1, forward strand.
ACAGCTTATGTTGCACTGTTTCACAGTTTCTTATTTCTACATTTTAAAACGGTTCAGTTATTGTAATTTTAAATGAAAACTGAAACCGCGGTCTCATAACTGAATGAATTGGCGTTTTGAGCCAAAAATCAGAGCTAGCGAACTGAAAATCTTGAGATCTGGCACCATCCTGCAGGAAGCTGCATAACACGGGACAGCTGCTGGGAGCAGAGCAGCCGCCTCCCCGTGGGAGCCCAACACAAGCCTATCTGGAGAGCGCCTGGAATCACATATTGGTTTGATTTGCTCCAGGATTTGAGCTACTGAGAACCTGGGAGAAGGACCTCCAGCAGCCCAAGGCAGAGCATGGCCCTGCGGTACAAAGGGATGCTAACGTCCCATATTAGCTCTTAACATGACTTCTGGGGGAAGAGAGGGAGAGACATTCCAAGAAATTACAAACAGGTTTTACAGAGTGCAAGGTGGCAGCATCACTCTCCTCCAGCTACTCACACTACCGAGATTATATTGAATTTGAGTGCTTTGGACTCCAGCCTTTGCGAGGTGAACGCACAGTCATTTGGCTTCTTACAAGGGTAATGCTGTAAGGCCAAGATGTAATGTTAGAGATCATGTCCTGTATGCAAAAAGCAATGCATTTTCATTAGGTATGCTAATCAGAACATCAAATCAAATTAATCCCAAAGCCTAAAATCTCCAGCTATCATGACCTACAGGTTTAAATTGTGCAAGAAGAAATGCTTCTTCATCACTCTGATTTTGACTTGCTCATAATTAACTACAAATCAACTGCACACACTTTATTTTTCATGTAATTAGACATCACTTTTATTAAAAGTGATCATCACTTTTATTAAAAATATTTTTTGTCAGGAATGGCAGTCCTCCTCCTACATATTTTTTTTTCATTTAAAGATATTATGCTTTTTGCTTAGGTCTTTCAGCAGCTATAAAATATGCTATGGCCTAGATCATAATCCAAGTACCCCATATCTGCTTCTACATATTTTACTTCACCAGTTTCCATTCAACGACTGGTCAAACAACTCCAGAATTGCAAGTCTATTCTTGTAACTTCGTATAGGTGGTAAAGAGCATCAGCTCTTTTTCTTTTTAAACTCTGTTTAAGGGGACTAAGAAGTCAATGCAACAACTCCAATTATGTAGTTTTGGAATGATTTTTCTGAGCAGTTTCCCTGCAACAATAGCTCTCCTGATGTCTGGTCAGCTGAACGCTGGCAGACTGCCTAGAACAATCCTAGGCACCCAGGAATAAATGACAGTTTTCATTCAAGGTGGTGCCAACCTTTTCTCATGTCACAGGCTTTCACTGGATATGCCTATTCAGCTGCTGAATAATGGAGCTTAATTAAGATGGGTTGAATTAATTCTTCAATTTCGAATTTGTAAACTTCTAGGCCTCATTCTAGAACATGATTTATACTCCAGAAAAAGGACGCAGAGAGGAGAGTCCATGTCACTCTCACTGGAAGCCACCATGACCCACACATTGACCAAGTTATCCCCAGCTGTCTTTTTTTCCTCACAATCTCAGAAATTACAGATACTCATTTGCATTTAACTGGACATAATTTTGGTATGGTAACTGAAGCCTGAAGAGAACAGACACTCAAAATAGTTTGGATTTGACTGGGACCCTGGTTTCAGCAATGATACAAAGCTCTGCAATGAAATAATTTCTCGCTTAGACAGGAATTTGTTAGTCATCTCATTGATGTTGATCCTATTATGAAACAATCTTTCACCATGCCATGTATTTTGTTAAGGACTTTCTGGAATTTTAAGGTATCATATCTGCAATATGGCAACTATGAATACACCCTCTTCATAGCCACCTTAAATAAACATCCAGTCTTTGATCAACTTCACATTCCTCAGATTCATTTACTTTTAGGGGGTTTAAGAGCGAATATTGCATTAAGAAGTTTATAAATATGAGTCCCGTAAACATGTAATCCGGAAATTCTTCCATCTGAAACCTTCTCTAAGTGCAATCTTACTGCTATGTATTAGACACTTCATATGTTTAAACACATCTAGTTGCTGGTTCCCGGTAACTCATTCAAGATGTGGTCATAGGTCTCTGTAGCATGGATGCCCTTGGGTATAGTCACTGGAAAAAAATTAGTGGACTAAAGAGATGCTTATTCATTCACCAATTATGTAATTTAGGAACAATTTTTATAAAAATATTTATACTTGAGTTTTTGCACTTACAAGTGCTCGTTAGCAACTTCTGACACATTCACAGTTACAGATAGATATTTTGAAATCTGTGAGGCAACTACTGAAAAACAGGAATTTGGAGAAAGTTAGCAACATCAACTAAATATAGCAACATTATCTCCCTTCCTTCCTGTTTCTGTGTAATCTCAGAGTGAAGATCAGAAGAAAAAATAAGTTAAAGCCAGTAATCAGCCTCCTCCTAATAGGCAATGTACAACTGAAGTCACCTGACTGAATAATCTACATTTCTAGAATAATGAATTCAATGGAAAACTTGAGACAATCTGGGCTAAATTATAGTGCAGCCCAAATAACCCATCCCATTCCCCATTTTTCAGAGGAAACCATAGCCAACAGGAATTATCTGCACTCCAGTATTTGAATGTTTCTTTGGATAACCTTGACCATCTTTCTTAATGGTGATTTATAGGAATAAGGGAAGAGATGGATGTTTATCTCAGAGTCCCTTATTTCCCTCTTCATAATGCAGCCCAGGACACTGTAGGCCACAGAGTCACACTGGTGGTTCGTGGTCAACTTATTGCCCACGTCCTTCTCTTCAGAACTGCTCTCCAGGAGGTCAGCC
>JAUBNY010001160.1:775554-786045 GCA_032275445.1 Crypturellus soui
GAGAGATTTTGCCAGAGGCACTGTTACTACAATAAGGATTTGTGAGAAGGGGAAAATTGAAAGAAACAGGAGAGGCCATTAAAGAGGAGGACTGTGCACAGGAGATGGGTGGCTGGTAAGGGGGAAATGAGGAGGAACTGTGGATTTAGTTTTACATCACAGAGAATGTGAATGTATTTTTACAATGTACCTTGACTTTCAAGAATAATACCTTAAGATATTAAAGGATTAAAATACCAAAGATTTGTATACAAACAAAAATCTATGTCATGTGTTATATTGAATAAAAGATGAAGTACTTCATGGAGTAGCTACAAATTACTAACAGTAGAATTGTCTATAAAACCATAGAATTCCAGAACAGTCAGGGGTGATAAAAGAACACTGCAGAGCAGAATCACTTTAAAAGTTGTAGTAACAGCAGTATCTAGGGAATGATATTAAAAAAAAAGTCATTGCCATATGTGAAGGTTAGGATCCACACAAAAAGTTGTATTCAGCTATAACTTTCACAAGAGATTCTAACAAGAAATAGAGTGGATTTATTTTTTGGGGACAGAAAGTAATGTCAGAAGCTATACATACACATAATGTGCAAGGCAGTTCATCTGATCCATATTCCAAGTATTTTTTTTTCCTCCCCACCTCACTTACTGCTAGCTTTTTATTAGTTTGAAAAGGAGGTAGAGCATGGTATTTTTTCCACTTAAAATGCCTTAGCATATTTCAGCTTGCCTTCACGCACCCCTCTACCAACAAGCTTTTAAAAAAAATGGGATCTTAAAGGTATTCTCAGATTGTGTGGGCACATAAACAAGTTGTCCATACAGTGAGTGCACTTTTGTTTAATCCTTAAAGGCAAAAGAGAAGAAAACAAACAAACAAAGAGAGAGAGAGAGAGAGAGAGAGAGAGGATAAAAGAGAGAAGAGGAGAGACTGCATGAGTGCAAGAGAACAAAACCAGTTATTCGATTTGCCTAAGGGCTGTGGTTGTTCACTGCAAGCACCACCGTGCAGTATTTAGCACTGAGCTAAACAATTCTGAGAAGCGATCACGCTTTGGAAGGTTAGCATTATAATTGCTTGCTGGCAATTTCTAGCAATTTGTAACTGTTGTTGCCAGCAAGTTCTAACAATCACCAGGAGTCAGATTCCTGCTAAGCCTGTCAGCACTTCGGCTTTTGGCAGACACTTGATGGATAATATTTTGATGCTTCTGTGATCACTTGTGGTTCAGTCAGACCACAGGTTTCAGTACATCACACCACAGCGCTCCTCACAACAGCTACCTTCTGTGAGGCTTCAAAAAGAAGGTGGCTGTCATTACTTCTCTACTTTAGCAGCAGATGTTTCAAAGGTAGCATTGGCTCTGTGCTTAGCATTAAATACAGACCGTGTCCAGCATATCTGTGTACTAATTTCTGCACAGAACATTTGATAATCCATGACTTAAAGGGTGTTCAAAATGAGACACCTGCCTCTGATTTCAACTTCATCATTTGGAAGAAAACTGTCATTTTAATTTATACTCTGCCAAGCTGGAAAATGATGCAGGTTTCTGTGGTTTGTTTTTGTATTTTTCCCTCAAAGATTTGAAAAATCAGATGAAAGAAGGCCTCCAGAAACTAAAGGCCAGTTCATTTATAGGTACAAATCAAAACAGCTCTCCCAAAACAGAGCACAACACTGATTACACCACTAAGTATCTGGCACAGTATCTGACAAGCCTGGGTAAAAGATTTATGGTGGATGGAGGAGATGGCTTTCCGTTAGAACAGGGAAAAATGTGTAGGATATGAATTTAACATCCCATATCACAAGGAAATGGCACAGATGCCCACACCTTGTAGGTATATCCTTGTCCTTGTTGGAACCTAAGTTTCAAAGTCCTGTCAACCTCAGTAACCACCAGAAAGATTAGATATTTCTCTTTTATGGAAATCCAAACTACATATTCATGACAGAGTGATAATATTTATTCAAACAGATAGTAGGAAGTCAGCAGCTTATCTCCACACTGTAAGATTCAGTTTTGAATGTTTAAGCCTACTTGATGCAAATGCAGCACTACGAGAAAACAGTTTAAGCCCTGCATAAGTTCAAAATACATACAATTGTTTTATATACTTTGATATCCTAGCAACTCTGTCGACCTGTAGAAGTTCTCCATAAATAAATCCAACTCATGTTAGAGTCAACAAGAGTTGCTACTGCTTATGAACTGAATAAGAGCCATGTCATGTAAAATGCCAGAAGGCATTTTACTTTCTATTTTAAAGTTTGCCTTATATTTTCCATGCTTCAGTGGGTTATGTATTTTCACAGAATTTAGTGATTGCATTTAAAGCAACAAAATAACTGCAGCCTTTAAAACCCATTACCAGACAGTGTTTCTAAATTTGGTGGCACAGGCCCCTACCAAACCTTGCACAACTACAAAATAACTATCTCCTCTGAAGGAGGATGGTCTTCCGCTCTTCATCTATTAATGTATCCGATCACAGCGTTTAGGACCCTAACAAGACAGTGCATACTCAAAGCAACAGCATTATTTTCCTAGATGAAAGCATTTTCCAAAAGAAAAGGTACCTTCTTCTCACTATTGAGTAAATAATTTCTGGTCACCCATGAAATGTAGGGAACTCTTCAGCAAACTTGCAGTCTCCATGAGCAAGCTCCATAGACCGTTGAAAACCTGATCCTCACATACTAGATTACCTTGCAGAGAGTACAGTAGTTAACAGCAAGTGAATGGATTCAAAACTCCACATGTCCTTCTGCTCAACGCTGATGCTATAAGATTGTCACAACGGTTAATTCATGCCCATAGCTCACACAGAGTTCAAGCTGTTCAGAGGCTCTGCTAGTCCGATTTGAAAGGCAGAGTTCACAGCTCACCCCTTCTATGGTGTGCTTGATTTTGATATCAGAAACAGGTTGAATCGCCGGAAACCAGACACAGACTGACAAAGTGTGTTTCCACAAAAGTACACAAAAACCCAAACCAAGTTAAAACAGAGAAATATCATGCAGAGGGCCCATCCCAAATCCAACACTTCCTGCTTCTTATTCTCTTCCTCCTCCACTCTTCCTTTGACAACTTCTTCCGTCTTGTCTTTCTCTCCAGATTCATACACCCCACTGCAAACCCTGCATGTCTCCTACCTGACCTCAGCTCTAGCAAAGTGGATTCCTCCATGAACTCTGGCCTCAAGGAGTTCCCACTGGGCTGGGTTTTGTACAGGGAGCTGTTCTCTTAACACAGCAGTTGAAAGTTTTTGACCAGAATATGAAATGGACATTTTAAGGCAATAAAGTAGCATGCAATTAAACTTTATATTAGCTTTTCAAGACAAGTGGCAGGCTTCCAACATTACCATGTCTTAAAACTAGACATTGAAGATTAGAAATCAGCCGTTGTTTTAGCTACAGGCATAAGGGCAGGAGTTACCTTCCCATGAGATGCATGATGTCGGGTAGAAAAAGTCCTCCCCAGATTCACTGGCATGATTCTCCGCCTGAATTAAACAAGCAAAAATAAATAAATTCCAATTATTCCAGCAGCATTTCAGGAGTTTCCAAGAAAGCAGGCTGTACAGAACTCCAGCATTTTTCAACAGAACCAGGGAGAGGTTTGTTGGGATCACCGATATTCCTTTGGATAAATTTTGTACAAGGTAATCTCAAGGAAAAACAGAAATCCAAAACTGGAGTCTGTAGAGATTGCTAACAAGGACCTGAACACAGGATCTGAAGTATAAGAAGAGTCTAACTTGCAACCCAGGACCCATAATCAAAATAGAAGGACCATAAGTCAATATTAAAGTAATAAAATCATGTCTCTGGTGATCTCAGCAGTCATTCGGGTAGAATATAATCAAGTAACTTATATTCTCTTTTATTTTACCTGGAGGAGTCATGTGCTTGTCCTCAATAGTAGTCCTAACTTTTTATGTCAGGTAGTTACATTCAAGCTGTGTCTCAAATGGGTTTATCTGATATAAAAATGAAGTAATTTAGTGTAGCCTAACTTGATATAGTCCATGCTTTTATATTAAAAATGTACAGAGGCAAGTTTGAAAACAAAACCCAGACTGGTAATGCCACACAGACAGAAACTGAGAATTTAGATATACTAACAAATATTCTGATAGAATTGCAAAACAAAGATAATTACCATTTACACTTGACCACCTTTTCTCACTCCAGGAACGCTCCAGTTATTTTGTGACAAGATATATGAAAGTCTGAATCTTCTTAAACCATTGAGGGGTTAAGTGCAAGTTACGTACACATTCTGTAATTTCGCCCGAGGAAAACACTGTTCTTCAGTGTGTTTCTCAAGGGCTGAAGCCTCCCTGCACCATGCGCAGGTAGCGCAGCGACCGCAGCCAACGCGCTACGGGGCCACGAGTCTGCCTGCAATTCAGGGCGCCGAGCTGGATTTTTGCTTTTAGCAAGAGCTTTAGACAAAGTCAACAGCAACTTTTTCTTTTTTCTCTCTCTCTTTTTTTTTTTTTTTCTTTTTTTGAGGAAGGAGAGCCATGTCAGCAAGCTGCTAAGGCAGGAGATTATTAGTAAGGGCTTGGGCAGCCAAGCGGCTGCTCCCTACCACACCTGCAGGACACTTTCACATACACAACATATATGTAATATCCATACATGCATACTAAAGATCTGTCTTTAAAAACACTTCCTGGGGGATAACTCCAAAAGGAGAGCCAGAATCATTTCAACCCGCAAGCGGTGTTAAGGACAGAGGATGGAGGGAGGGTTGGCTCCCACCACCTCACACTGCGGGCAGGGGAGGTCTCTCCCAGTGCCACCACCTCTCCCATACGGGAGCTCCCAAAGGATGTGGGCAGGTTGCCCTGGCCCTGCCGTCTCCAGCGGCTACAAGCCGCGTCCGGATTGAGCTCAACTCAGCACTATCAGTCACAGCAGCTCTGAACCTTGTTCCACAGGGCAGCAACGGCCATTTTGAACCAAGCCCGGGCAGGTACCTAGCGCGGGGCTGAGGCCTGGAATGGCGGCCAAGGCCAGCGGGGGCTCCCTCTTGCATGCCTCCTTATTCACCCAGAACAAAACCACCAACACCCTGCCCCACGAGCAGAGGGGCCACACACACCACGGCTTGCTCCCAGGCACCATCACCCTCGCTGGCACTTGCTTTGGGCCATTTGTTTTTGCCGTTGTCCATGCACAGCGTTCCTCACTGCAGCACTCCTGGCATTTTGCGGGGCAAGAGCAGCATTAAAGCAAAAACGCTGCTCCTGCCATTACCCGAGGGGCTGGGGCAGGGGAGAGGGCACCCAGTTCCACTGCACTAGAGCCACGTGCTGCAGCCGGGAGCATCACGTGAGGAGGCTGAGCCAAGGGGAAGAGCGAGGCACGTGTCCACACTACGTTCCTTAAGAGCACCCCATCAGGAAACACGGGCCACAGTGCAGTACTGGAGAGCAGGTAGAGAAAGCAAGCAATATTCCATAGGAACTTGGACAAAAAGCTGAAGATAGGCAAACCTGCAAGATAGCAGCAGGTTGACTGACAGCAACATGGACCTGTGATCTCCATAGTTTTGCATAAACATACACTTAACCAAGGATTTTGTGCAACATTCACTTTCTCAGTCAGCAAGTTACCCAACTCCAAAAAGTGAAAACTGGTACTGCAGAATTCACAGGCGAGGGCAGAGACAACCTGTTTGCTTATGCGACACCCAGCAGTTGTTGGTGGGATGCGAGGGCAGAGCACCCCTGAATGCCGGGCATTCCCAAGCACCCACTGCAGTACAACGGGAGCCCAGTGACCCCAGCAGCCCATCGTACCCCAAGGTGCCGCGCGAGGATGGCGGGACAGAGCACTTTGACAAATAAATAATCCCATGAAGATCACGATGTTTCTGCAACCAGTTTATCAACACCAATAAAATATGCCAGCGTGCATTCTGCCTCCAACTGCAGAGCTGCTGATTCAGCTCTTGCTGCAAAACTGAAAATAATGCCTGCTCAGGCTAAATTTGCCAATCTAGACATTTATATTTGCCTGAAACAAACACACAAAGAAAGTCTGCTATCCTCTAAGAAACCTTCCCTTGAGATTCCTGCAGGTTTCATTAGACATATTCTTGAAGATGAGGTGGATTAATATGAATGAAAATGGGCAGCTCATTTCAGCTGAATAAGCAAAAGCAAGGCAGCATGGGGTTATCTGGTGTTCTAACTCGGTTTTGATACATATTTCAGTAACTGTCACAATGGGTTTCCTTCCTTCTCCTTTCTCATTAAAAATTCTGTATCCTACAGCATGATTTTTCTCCCTCAGTCTTATGGAGCTCTTTATTCAGCCTGTGCTGTATTTCACAATGTAACTTTTCAAGTTGCTCCAGACTCAATGTTCCAGGCCAGCTGAACCATCTACCTATTCCAAAGTAAGGCCTCAACATCACTGATGGAGCATCAGCTGAGCTCAGCATCAGCATAAGACTGTTTGAGAGGTGGATGAGATCCTGACCAAAGCCAGAAAGAGCAGTTAGTTTCAAGGACTCCAGCATTTCACTTATCTTTGTGTTGTAATTTGCAACCAAACTAATTGGTTGAATTCCAACAAAATATGATTTAATAAATTGGAAAGTTCATCCCATTTCCTAGTCAAAAGCAAACTTTTATAATTTACTACATCCATTTAAGCCTTTTTTCTCTGTTAATGTTGATCTGAGCTGTACAGATTTTCAATATTGCTGGGCTCTATGAAATAGCTGTAGCTTATCCCTTAAAGTCTCCCCATTTCAGTGGGAAGGGAAATTATTCTTTTTCCACACAATTTAACCAAACTTTTTACAACATTTTGCCAAAGGTAAAAATCATATACATATCCTCACAAAAAAAAAGAGCAAGAAGTCTTATGAGACTGATTTTAGAAGGGGATATCATTATTATAACTTGAAATGTTTGTTGAGCAGATGGGTTTTCAGATTGCTTTTAAAAGAAGAAAGGAGAATTGAAGTATATTAATTAGGATATTATTCCAAACAGAAGGAATACTGGGAGAAAATAGATAATGTGAGAAGTAGAGAAAAAAAAGACAAAAGAAACATATGGAACCTTTTGGATTTAGCGAGCCTGGTTTCTCTGTAGAGTCCATAAAGCAGACTCACTGATAGCCCCTTTAGACTGATTGAAAGAGCTGAATCTACTTTAACATAAAACAAGTTTGATTTAGTGTGTATTTTAAGTAATAGATGACTTCGGGATCATTTTGGCAAAGAAACTACATTTTATTAATAAAGAGAACACCTTTTACCAAGAGGCCACAGAAAAAGCCACACAACAGAGTGACAGGGGCAGTGAGCACACAAAGCACAGATAACAACAGCCGCCCTCGTAGGAGGGAAACAAATTGATTTATTGCTTTGGTGAAGCCTAACAAACGGTTTTCTAACACATGCTTTGTTCCCAGCTCATTCTTTAACCAGCCACCGCATTGGGGCAGATTTACTTGTTCCTACCCACCCACCCCAAAAAAAGAAAGGGAGGCAGGGAAGAAAAAAAAAAAACAAACAAAAAACAAAACAAAACAAAAAAAAAACAGATGTTTATCTTCTAAAGATGCTGTAAACTTATCCTTATCAGACCTCTAAGAGTACAGCAACTCATACATATTGTGCAAGGGAAGCTTCTACTCATCCCTTCCTAGCAGGAGCCATTTCTAAAAAGATTGTAAAATGTAATGTGATGATTAGAAATGACTGACTCCTTGCCATCACACAATTTACTTGTTTCTGATTTATTACTTAGGCAACCTCATATATATAATAAGAGTAGACAGATCCAGCGCAGGATTGACAAAACATCACTTCTTTCCTATTTGCTGAGCTGGCTCTTCTGTAAAAACTCTCCTATAATATATAGCTGAAGCACGCTGGCATAAGCTTCTGCTTGTCTCTCCACGTGCTGTGTAGGTACTTGCTATACTTAAAGCAGATTACTGTTCATAGAGAAAATAATTAATTTGGATCCAGTGGAAATGCACTGAGATGCACCACACACTTCTTATAGAGATTAACGTAGACCTTAGGAATAAAATGCACCTGAGTTCTAGGGTTATGCTTGAGCAAAGTCCCTGCCTCCCGAAGCCACCAAAAGCCAAGAAGGGCACAGAGCCCCGGTAAGACAGGCTTGTCCCCTGGGTACCCGCACCCGCTTACACCTCAGCTCAGAGTCAGGCAGACACCACCTCTGAACTACTGTCACAACCATTTAGCTAAGAGGAAGCTCAAAGGAAGGAGGCAGCCGCAAATGCACGTGCCACCCCTGGCACAAACCTCGGACAAGCTGGGGAGAGGCCCAGGAGAGCCCGAGCTGGGGAGGCCAGGGCCAGCGTGCGGCTGGGGTTTTGTGCTAACAACACCTCGAGGGACTCCATCCCCGAGCATTAAATATGCAGGGGACACATCTGGCAATGTCAAAAGGAAAAATATCACTCTCAATCTCCACCATACCTGATTTATTACTCTTATCCAGCCAAAGAGAAGCAGAGCCAGGACAAGACAGGAGGCAGCAGCCACCAGCAGGGTCACTCAACCATGAGGCAGAATTTAAACCTCCTCTCCCGAGATGCTTTTAGCAGAAATCAGCGACACAGCTGCCCCGGCCCCACAGGCATTAACATCCAGCACAGCTGATCCCACCGTGTGATTTGCTCCCCTCTTCCCCTTCTCTCATCACAGCCTGCCGGTGATAAACATGCCCCTGAATGGTAATTGTGTTTGAAATAATCATTATTTCTCAGGTATGAATTCAGGCACCCACAGCATTATTTTATCACTTGGGTTTAACTCGGAACACGTCTTAAGCTGCCCAGTTGGGCAGTCCCAAAAGCTGCTAAGCCAGTCTTGGATCAAAAGTCATTTTCTCAGCAAGATGCATTTTAAGTGAATGCACTAAATGGGATTAAAGAGAATAAAACATAGCCAAATATAGCTAGCAGGGGCTCCATACCTTTTAAAGAAGTTCGATTTCTGTACGCACCCAGGGACTCCAAACCACTGTAGTCTGAACTGAGAACAGAGAATGAAGTTCCTTTAGTTCATTTCATCCTGTGACATATGGTGGGTTTAACTAGTGTAAAGTTAAACAACGGGGAAGCTGCAAATTCCCCAGAAGGTGGAAATTATTAGCATGAAATAATCTGTAAATAGCAACAATGGATGCTCTTTCCTGTGGAGCATTTAAAACTGGACTAGCCAAAACACTGAAGCTGGTATATAGTAGTAGTCTTCTGTTGACAGAGGAATAATATGGAAGAGGAAAAAAATCTTCATCATGATTACTATGACTGAATAGTTATTTTCTTTGTATTCTTTTACTTCAACTGAAGAACAGTGACAAGGATATCATTTTGTGATTCTGGAAAGTGAACTTCCACTCACTAAGGAACAATAAAAAAGCAGATTTGTTCAGGTCACACAGATTACACACAGTTTCACCTGGTATCACCTGCAGTAGAATCGACTCCTTTGGCCCAACTATCCTTAGCTGCACCTGTGCAAATCCTGCTGAAAGCTAATACATTTGGACAAGTTATCCAAAGTTATCTTTTAGGTAAAACAGTAGAGGGCCAAGCATTAGAGGAGGGTGTACTTTAGCCTGTGGCGTTCTTATTAACAGTAATAGGGTTAAAAAGGAAGGTACTCAGCTTGACTTTCAGATGTTAGGTGAATTTTGCAGGGCTAACAAGGAGCAGGCAAAGATTTTTATATGTAAGCAGACCACACGGTAAAATTCACAAAATCAATGAGAACCCTATTAACATCGTCCTTTCTAGGTGCAGCATAAACAGATTTAATTGGAACTTGGGAGTTTTCTCTCAAGACACACACTTCTAGGACATAAAAATATTTAAAACCAAGCTGACACACCATACTCTTCCCTTTCCAGAAAATATTTTTATTCAGATTATAGATATTAAAAGCCTGAATATTTTTCATACCATGAAAGTAGAAATTACACTTATCCACATAAAAATGTAAAAAAGTAAATAAGTTAAAACAGTTAAATTAAATAGAACACCTATAAACACCCATGTAATCCACTAGCACCTGTGCATGAACTGAGTAGAATTAACATTTCTTTGAATAGACGTTCAGTAAGAGGAGTAAAAAAGTTATTCTTTACATCAAGGTGCAGTATCTATGCTGGTATCCTATGAGAAATTAAAAAAAAAATCCAGTTTTTCTCTCTTTTTTTTTTTTCCCTTTTGCCTTTACTTTTGCTATACAAGTGAGCAAGTTAATGTATCCCAACCACTCGAATGTGCCCCTGCCAACCCAGTCCAGGGATGAGCTCCAACAGAGAGGTGGCAATGAGCCCCCGGAGAGGCTATCCCCTGGGATATGGAGAGAGGCTGGAAGGAACAGTCTCTGCCTACCAGCTCTGCACAGCGCTTGGAGCGCACAGCGACTACCGAGCGAGTTTCCCAATCCTGTTGTGG
>JAUBNY010001160.1:824599-835770 GCA_032275445.1 Crypturellus soui
CGCATCGCCCCCCCCCGCCAGGATTCCGCCGCGGCCTGGGCAGCAGGAGAGCTCGGCTCGCCGCACGTCGGCCTCGCTGCGGCCTCCGCGGACCGCGGCTGAGCCGTGCTGTAAAAGTAACACAAAACAGAGCAAAAGAGCCTGAGAATTGTTACTGCCCGTTATAATGTGCCGTTCATCCTCAATAATCCTGTAGGGATAGGACTAGTGGAAGAAGTGTAGCAGAGGGGAATGTTTTTGGCGTGATAAATAGATTTTAGTGCTTAGGTATCTGGAGAATTGAGAAGATGTGTAAAGAAAACAGCTTCCAGAGCATTCATCGTACTGTGATTTTTGTCATTTACAGAATGTGGACAGTGCGTTCGTGTATTGGGCACGAGCTTATCTCCTGCTGCCTGTCGTGTTCAGTGCTGTAGGGAAGGGCAGATCATCCAGTCAACAAGGTCTTTTCTATGAACCACCAGTTTTATGAGGAAATGATTATATACACACATAACAAATGCAAATAAAACCTGCTAATACTGCAAGAATGTTACAAGAATGTTACACGTAGCTTGTACTTCTGGGAAATCATGGGTTGCGAGTGATCCATTTCAAGGGGCAAGGGGAATCCAATCCAAGGGGAATCCAATCCAAAGAGAATATACAACAGGCTAGATAATGTGGAACAATATTTGTATTTCCAAGTTGTTTTTCTAGAGCAGCTTGCTTGCTTCTCACTAAGCATCCAAGTACAGTAGTTTTCCTATGAAGACTTCATTACATGTGACAATGTAATTCATCAAAGACTCCAGTGACTGGAATGAAAATACTGACCATCCGTGGACAGCGAAGGATGAAGTTCTCTGATGCAGAGCAGTTTAGTTGCACAGGTCGCTCTCTGCAGTAGCTGAGCAGTTTCTTATACATTAGGAAATGCCATGTTAAGATGGAGCATGAGATTTTTACAGCTCCCCTAATACACTTGTGGTCAAGTTATTCATGAACTCTTGACGCAGTCAAACATATATTCCTGCTGTTTTCAGAGACGTCAACAACTGTTGTAAAAAATCACAAACCTTAGGGCTAAGGAGATGTCCTGTGCTAGGCTCCTTAATATTGTGCATTAATTTGAAAGCAGAATTGGAGAGATGTGAGCCTTTTCTTAATGGGAAAACAAACAGCTTCTGCTGTTGCAACATAAGTATTTTAGAAGGAAAAATACCCAGCAACTCTACGTAAAGGTCTGATAACAAAGTTGCTTGCTTGCTGCTGTACTCCAAGCTCTTCAATTTCAAAGTACAGAACAAGCAGCTTTCCAGAATCACAGGTATTCCCAAGCTTTGCAGATCCCAGGATTTAGTTTCCTGTCCTTTCTTTTAAATCATTCTGTGAAGATCTATTCCCACATCCAATCACATAATCACCTGCCACTTTCAGAGGAGATCATTTTTAATTTAACCAGAAGTAAATTAGGAGCAAGTTTCTATCTAAAAAACAAAACAACAAACAAACAGGCCCAGAAGAGCAATTGTTGCATGTTCTGGACATACATCACCAGGGCCTGCATATGTCTGTTCCGGTGCCTCAGCTCCAGTCATAGGAATGGGCATGGCTGCAATGGGCACACACAACATTCCGGAATATTTTCCCTGGCAAGACTAGGGGATATACGCATACTGGGACTGCTTGGATCTGTTGACATAAAGAGGTCATATCTGAAGAAACCTGGATGTGTGGTGGGGTGTCTAATCTATCTGTCCCTCCACCCATCTATTTCGACCCCGTAAAAACATCCAGTGCTCAGACTACAAGAGGAAGGGACTCTGGCTGCACTGTCAGTACAATCTCTCTCCTGCCTTCTACCTTCAGCTGGCTCAAAATCTGTTTTACTGTGTTGTAGCACGTAAAGTGAAATCAGGATGTGGTTCTGGAAAAACATCAAGGATGCTCACTGTCAATTTATTGTTTGGAAAATGGTTAAGTCAGGGAACGTCCCTTAACTAATAAACCAATAGATTTGCTTTAGTCACTTACGTATTATATTCCCATTTAGGCAACCAACAGGACAAATAAAAAAAGACAAGAACAAGGTTAACTTTTCTATAAAAATCACAGAATTTTTCATTGGGTTAAATTTTGTGTGAACAACGTGTCGTACATGAAGCAGCATAACATAAAATACTGTCTCTGTAGAATTTTTGCCTTGAGCAATTTAGCATTTCTCCTCACTTTCTTGTTAATTCTGTCTAAGTATTAGACACTTTGAACAGCTGAATAATATTACAAGTTATTTTGCTGAATCAACATCCCAGCAAATGTGCTTTATCATCATGATACACACATTTGCTGATGATAGCACTGAGCATTAATATCAACATCTGCAAACACATTTTTTAAGTTCTCCTTTCTCTTTCCTCATCTCTTCAAGCGTAGCTCAATGAAGATCATGATTTTTGTCCTTGAAAGTCAATTTCTATCCTTATTCTGATTTCCTGCACTATGTTCTTTGTATTAGTACAAAAAAAAAGTATTAATAGCTATGCTATTTGTGAGAAGTCTGTTTAGTTGCTTTCTGGTGGGAATTCTGAAATCTCTAAATGAAAATAATTATTTGTTTTCATCTTCAAGCTTTACACAATAGTGTTCCCATAAAAACCATAAAATCTTTTATTTCATTGCAAAAGTCCCTGTACTTGTCAGTGTCTTGGTTTTGTGCAGTTAGTTTGATGTGCAAGTATCATCCAGACCTTAATGTGGAAACTGGAGGATACTGAGCATTAACAATTTGGGGTATCCTTTTATATAAGTAGAAACCTGGTCAGACTGTACTGAAATTAATAGAAGATTATTTAAATTGCATATTGGCTTGGACCCCCTAGTCACTCGTCCTGGACCTACTGCTACTGATTTCAGAAAATTATTTATAAGCAATTACTCAGCATTGCAAGAAAAGGACAGAGAACCAACCCTGTAATTTACTCTGTCATGTTCCAGCAGGGATGACTGGGTCATCTGCTAATAAAAAAGTTACCCTCCTGTAAACAGCCAAAGTCTGTGATAGAGGAAACCACATCAATGCTATTGGCAACTTTGGCTTTCTTCTTCACTGCTATTAATATAAATGAATCTCCAAGATCTCCAAGTGACTTTGGGAACATATTACTATGGTAACTGTGATTCACAACAGCAGTTGCTTGATTTTCACTGCTGTTACATATACACATTAAAGATAACAATGGCTCTTCTCTTAATTTTAATGTGTTTCTTTTAATGTGTTAAACCTGAGTAGGAAAAAAAATGTGAGCATTTCAAAAGCTACACACTTAATGGCAAATGAAGTCAATCTAGGGGCTAGGTCTCTTTAGTCCTTCATATTTTAAATTTCAATTAAATGCATCAAAAGCATTTTTTAATGGTTTAAGTTACTTCAAAATATGACTGGAGTCTGTGCAGTGTTCAAAATATTATACCTATAAACAAATCAGACAACAGATATCTAATATTCTGAACCATAACAGTTTTAAAAGCTAACTTGCATTCTTTATTTTATACCCATACTGGAGCTAATCAAGCAAGTATTCTGTGGTACGCTCAGATGTTAATCTGTGTACATATTACTGGAGCTGTAAATTAATACCTATATACACATACATAATAAGCCAAGTAAATAATATTTTGTTTCCATAACAAGATGTAAGAGGCTGCATGTGAGTTCTACTATACACACATAAGGATTCCCACCACGATTTGCCAGTAATTCAGAAAATACATTTAATACGAACACTTTTTTTTAATTGCAATTGAAGTCAGTAGCTATGAAGAAATTTCTTCCCATGAAACCCTATGCAGGACAAATATTTAATTGGTGCTTCTGTTCCATTAGTTGTTTTCCTTCTTCTCTTTAAATGTTCCATACACTAATGCTTGAAAAGGAATCATTCAGCCTTGGCCCTACAGGGCACTTTGTCGGACAGTTTCAGGGACCCCCCAGGAACGGAGCTGGCAATCGTGCTATGCCACAGAGCCGCTTCCTGAACAATCCGCCTCTTGGCTCAGCAGGCAGGGAAGGGTGTTCCTCACATGACAAAGAGCACAATAATCAGTAATCTTCCTAACAATCTCGTGAGATTAGTATCTTATTCTATCTGTGCTTCAGAGATGAGGGAAATGAAACGCAGCAAGATAAGTCAGATTGAAATCTCTATTATTTATAAAAGTAAAATATGTCTAGATAGAAAAAAAAACATAAAAAGAATCAAGATGTAGTGTTTCAGTTCTGCACATTTATCCTCTTATTCGTTACATCAAAAAACATAAACTAGAACCTGGAAATGTTCAAGAAAACCTCAAGGATGAACAATATACAGCTCTTCTACTAAGAGGGGTTAAATAAACTAGGACTGCTCAGTTGGGGAAAAGATACCTTGGAAGAATGTGCTAAGGGTAAAATGCAGCGAGTGTCACGGAAAAGGTGGCTGCATATCAGTTTGCATCCTCTTTTCCAGGGAAGAACTACAAGAACCAATACAAAAACTCCAAAGCAGCTAGTGAGTTCTAATCAATGCAAAAAAAATTAAAGAATGTAGCAGTTAATAGACCTGGAGAACTCCTTGCCCAAGGATGTTGTGGACATTCAGAGCTTAGACTTGTTCTAAGGAAGACTGGACAAGCTCACAGGAGGGAATCACTTTGAGACTAAGTACACAGCCTACATCTGACGTGGGAAGGCTTTGCATTGAAAACTAATACTTGGGTATAAAGAGTCTGCAGAAATATTAGGGGAAGTATATGCCCACCCTATTCTTAGTTTTCCAGAGGCGTCCAATTTATGGCTTTGACTTGGATTTTTGGTTTCACCCAACAGGCTTGTCCTATAGCCCTCACCTTGTAAACAGCATTTCAAATTATGAAGCAAAAGTAAGATACTTGGTCTTGCGATGGTTGTTTTTTCCACATGAAATATATGCAAATACTTGCAAGTTTTTGGCAGATCTACCATTTGACAGTAGTTCTGTAATTATTCTTTTTATAATATATTGTATTTTTAAATGCTTGATCCTCAGTGGTAGCTAAAAGACTCACAGACTTGCTTTCATGTGAATTTATTGACACTTAAAAAAAAAAAAAAAAAAAACTAATTGAAAGTTTCCTGGCACTTGGATGAATCTTCTAAAGGATTTTGTGAACTTTCAAAAGTAGGAAACATAAAATGAAATAAATGAACTCATGAAAATTAAGTTATACTGGAAGTAGCAAAGAAGAGTTGACCGAAAACTCCTCTTTTAAACACAGTAATGAGGCACAGAACTCAACTGAGACAGTATTGCCAGAGAGGACGCTAACAGTTGAGTTTTTTTTTTTTTTTCCTCCGGTTCTATTATGAATAATTGTGAGCTTAATTAGGAAATCTTGTAGTAAACTAAGTGTTTTGAATATATTGTTCTTGCAAAAATGATCTTGAAGCTCCACCTGGTAGATGAATAAATAACTGTATTCAAAGGCCAAAGAGAAATGAAATAAAACTTATTAATGCTCATAAAAGTATGGGCTAAAACAATTTATGACAGTTAATGAAAGTGGTAGTAACTAGAAATATAATTCTAAACAATAAAGATAACAGGAATTAAGCTTTAGTAGAGAATAAAATATGAAGAATGAAATCAAAGTGTACTATATAAATAGATTTAAAAATTAAAGATTAGAAGCATAAAAGATACAACAGTTAGGAACTGGCTATTCTATATATTAATCACCTTAGCAGTATCACAGTGAGAAAATGTAATTACCCGCATCCAACTAAGTGTTTGGTCTGCAAGTGTACCTTGTTCAAAGTTCCCATTGAAATCATTTGACCTCCTCTATAATTTAAATATTATAAGTAGAAAGCATTAAAAATACCCAAGACTGACTGAAAGGAATGTCCATCAGCCCGGCTGCCTGCAGGGTGTTTATGTGTGTGTGGATAAAGAGGTTTTTAATTTTTTTTCTTCACACTAATTCATTGTTTGATCTAGACTTTCACTAACTGGGAAAAGTCTAGAGGCTTAAGACATACAGACGTAAACATTTGTTCACTTAATTGCTTAGCTGCTTACTAAAATAAAAATGACAGGAGAATTGCTCGTCAAGGCGGAGCTGTGGTGAGCCCCAGAGATGATGCCTTGCGAGTTCCTCAAGGATGTGACGACGGCTGCAGAGCGGGTGCCTGCGGGGCGCAAGGAAACCGCGCGCTTTGCCCGGCGGCCCGAGGAGCTGCGCTCGGCCGGTACCGAGCAGCCTGGGGCTGGGGCTGAGCTTGGCTTCAAGATCCCGGCCTGAAAAGATCCAGTTCTCAGCTCGCAACCGTGAAAACGAACAGAGCCATATTTTGTAACATGGAATCCAAAGAAACTTACTTCTAGATATCCAAGTTGGTCACAGGTCCAAACAGGAATATTATAAAGCATTACTTTATTAAAATGCCTTATCTTTCAAGTTCACACACCATTCATATTTCAGAGCAACTTTTGCAGCAGTCCTGCTGATACATAAATCACTGGCATATCTCATAAGAGACAGATAAGAAGAAAGCAAACGGTCTCCCCAAGTCAAAGCATCAGTGGTTTTATCCTCTGATTCTGAGTCGGTTTCCACCGAGACGAGGTCAGTTGAGTTGCCTGCTTCTGTTCTTTACTCCAGCTGACAATCTGCTGGTTATAATGCGGGAACACAAGGGCTCACATAGATTTTCCTGACATGGTGTGCCATCTGGCACAAAGCACTCCTTTAAATGCTGCTTCCCTGCTCCGCTTCTGCAGATCTAGTGACAGCATAATTGCAGGCCCTGTCAGTTTTCCATAGCCTAGTTAGCTCCATGCAATCTAGCTGTAGGTATCAGAATTACTGTTGCCAGATGCAAATGTTTCACAGTGCCAAACCTAAAGATGTAATTATATTTTCGTGCAGGAAGACTCTGCAACATTACAAGTGCTGCACAGTTTCCATCCTTTGCAAGACAGCTGAAAGCAGAGCAGGATTAAAACAAGAATTAGGCAATGAATAATATCTGTGGCTGGTTGGTGTATTAGTTCTTAATGGAGTATCAAGCTAAGTAACAAATGAGCTGGTTCAGAGTTATGGGGCCAAATTGTGATCTCATTTCTCCAGATAGGAGAGATGAAAATCCACTTTCAATAAGCAAAGTGCTAGCAGAATGAAGCATCATACAGAAGTAATGCATAATATCACTGAGAAACACTCTCAGGGCATCTCACCACCGTGGCAAAGACATATGTCGTTGCAACTTTGACTTGATGTTATTCTGAATGATGCTAAAGTGTGTGGTGATGTTGTGATGCTGCATGGGTGGACACTGGCATAAGATTACTCTTTCATTTGTGACCCAACTCGTAACTCAAATTGAGGTCTGTGCTAGGGAAAGGCCAGCGAACCAGCTCACTGGGACACTTTTCTTTTAATCAGCCTTTGAAAGCTCTGGCTCAGTGACGTTAATGCTACAAGGAAGATAAGGCTGCACAGTTGATGTAGCGAGAGCAGCAACACACAGAGATACGCAGAACAGCCCGATACAAGAATCCATCATTTTTACCCCACTTACTTGCATGGGGCTCTAAGTAGTGTTCTTGATTGCATCTTCCTCAGTGAGTTATTCAGTGACCAAATTAACTGAGAGCTCTAGTCCACTTATTTCACACTACACAGTGTGTACAAATTGTGTATACACATATTTACTAACCAGAACTTTGGATTTCTGCAGCCCAGCTCTAGGAGTACAAAGGACGTCAAAAAATTAGAGAAGGCTAGTTGATCTGATTCTGTTTGGCCTACTGTCTTAAAAGCAAAGAAAATTTTACTTCAGATTCACAGTACAAATGAAAACATCACCCAGAGCATTGACTATCACCCAGAGCATTGACTATAGCACAGACTTTACTAACCTCCCAGAAGATTCCAGACTTACGTCTAGCCTTGTAGAAGTGACAAGCACCATATCCAAGCAGATATTTTTTGGTAGAACACCATAATCCTTCACTACTCAGACTGCATTACTGGCAGATCTCAGCTTTCTGTGTTTCTGCGTTTACAGAATTGCCCTTCTCGCACAGAAACCTCTGTGCACTGCAGAAGTAACTTAAAAACGGAGGTTCACATGGCCCGCTCCAGACCTGGCGCAGAGGGAATGAAGACACATTAAATGTCTCTAAGTGAGATTGCAATAGAGAACTGAAATGGAAAGATCGTCAGATTTTTTGCAGTAGTATATTCAAAGAAAGGATTGTGCACGTCAGCCGCAGAATATTAATCCTAGAACCTGGACATGTTCCCCAAAGGAAATGCCCTGAATTACTTGGCAAGTCATAATACTGCAGAGCCCTCATATAGTAACTATCCAAGGACCACCGAGTCCTTAGGAACCTCAGTAGGTTAAACCTCACAACAAGCAACTGATACTGTCCCTACAGGAAGCATGAGGCAAGGAATTCGGTTCCTTCTTATCCCAGAGATGCTCTTTGGAAGAAAGATTAGACTTCATCTCTTCAATTATGTAATTCTTTTTTCTGATTATCAGATTTTACTCTGTGGCTTTCTCATGCCAGAGAGGCCAATTATTTTGCAAAGGAAAGAGGGAAGAGCTATTTCTGTTACGTATAAAGAAGAAGAAAAAAAAACACGGAGGAGGTTCAGAATAGCGGCTTTCTAACATCTGTGTGCTTTTGCACAATATTTTCTGTCAGGTTACAGGCTCCACAAATGCGAATAACCTCCTCCCCCTTAATCTCAGTACTAGTCAGTAATGAGAGCCTCATTTTTTCCTTGGTTCTACATATTAGCTAAATTTGTCATCTTCCTTATGTGAGTCCTCATAACAGAGAATGGCTGTCCCAAGAAGCACTTCTGCCTCTTCATGAGAGAAGGATGGAACCAAGTGCTGCTCTCTCTGTTCTAGAATGTGCTGTCCTTAGTTGGCTGTAAGATGTTGCCCAGTATCTCAAGAATAGCAAACAAAAAAAAAAAAAGAGGGAGAAGTTCAAAGGTTGCTTCATTTCAAAAGTCCTATTATTTGCCTTTAAGATGTCTTTAAAAAAAAAAAAGAAAAAAAAACTGTGCATTTAAGGAAAGTCCCCTTCTACTGTTTTGCTAATATGGAACTGATTACATGAAAAAGGAGTAGGAGGGAAAAAAAATAGTGCTGCTATTAAAAAAAAATGAGGATTATTTAAAAAATAAATCTCTCTTCCTGCATTACTAACATAGATTGACTTTTCTGTTTGCTTTGTAACGGAAGCTTAAAGAATGCTATTGCTAGCAACTATTGCTTACTGATATGAATGCTAGGAAAAAAAACATTATTTACCGCTCTTTTGGATGTGTTATCTCACTTACGTAATGTTTGAACAATTTAAAGCAATTCCAAGTCTATAATTCCTTGGAACAAAGCACATACTCTATTTTTTTAGATAATATTTTCAGAACTAGAGAGCTAAAGCATCTGAATACATATCTAAATCTGAAACAGCACTCATTTTTATAATAAATCTAGATAGAGGGACCCAACCAAGTCACCAGTAGCAAATTGCTTCTTTTTATGCAGCTAATGCCTCTATGAACTGAAAAAAAAGAAGTATCCACATTGGATTTATACTGTGCAGACAGAGGGAGGAAAGGCCCAGCTGAAGCAGAGCAGCAGCTGTCGCTGGTTAAGTGGACAACTAGCCAGATCCACTCCATGTAGCCAATATTTTTCTCGTCTGCCACAACTCTATACCTAATTTTTTTAGGGGCTTTTCACATGTTTTGTTTCTTGAACAAACTCCATATAAATAAATAAAGCAATAGTCTTTCCTATTGTTCCTCAGACTAAGATGTTTTCATTTTAATAGAAGAGTTAAGGAAAGCCTTTAAATTGGTCAGTTTATATTTGACATGAAAAAAATCCTTCATTTGCCAGTCACCGTAATTAGGTGTAAGATGTGTTCTTCTGTTTTTTTTTCAATATTATTATAAAATCCTATAAGCTGAAAAATCACATGGAAGATGCAAGTTTTGAAACTCCAGGGAAGTGACTGCTGTTTGAGACTTAAGACTAAATCTACATTTTCATTGGGAAAATGCTCTATTACTAGTATGTTAGTATTACCAAAATACTAACATACTTCCAGCCTTTCCTCTTATGACATGAAAGCAATGATATATCATTGTATAAAATTACAGCATCCACATCCCAAGTGTTTTACATTTTGTTGTCTAATGCATAGTTCCTAGATAAAGGGCCACCTCATGAAGCCAGATAGTGGTATCTACAGTTTTACTTCTTTTAAATCCTTAGCAAAATCTCTTTTCAAACCTAACCCAGTGGATTACTTTAAGAGCCAATAACCTAGCTGTGTTCCTAACCCTCAGTAGGCTGGGGCTAAGAGGTTTAAGACACTACAGAAAAAAAAAAAAAAGACTATTTTCATACAGAAAGGACTTGTTTGACATTACACTTCTCCTATCTGTTCTATATTCATATTTCTGTCAAACTCCACCATCCAACACAGGGGTGTGGTAGAGATCTGTAGAAGGGCTTCCTTCAGCATGCAGAATTTCTTTAATTTTGCAGCAGATAAAGTTGCATTGTCAAAGATTTTATTCTGAGCATGCTGCAAATCAGATACTTCATAGTTTTGCCTGTTGCTTAGCTCTTTTTAGGGAAAGAACTTGTGTTCTTCTCACACATATTCACAACAGATTTCCCATTAACTTCACAGAAGAACAGTGGATACTTAGGGCCCATAATGAGATTTTTGCCATTCCTCCAGAACAGAGAGTGACTAAGACATGCTTAATGTATCATTATTAGGATACAGCCTACAAAACAACTGCAGGAGGAAGCATCAAATATCGTGCTTCCCAATCTCAGTTGGTACGTGGACTGAATACCTGCAACTTCAAAATTATCTCCAAGATACTTTAAGTATTAAAGTAGAAATAGTTCAAAGGAAAAAGTTGATTTAAAGTCATTCTTCACTGGTAATTCCCATAACGTCAGAAAAATCCATGGACACTTAGGAAGAATAGCAAAGCATCACTATTTTCAGTTGTGATAACCCTTCTGTAACGTGCAGGTAGAAGGTTTACTCTTGGGACACAGAGTGACACTAGTGAAACATTTCTTCTCAAAGGAAGAGGAATCATCCAAGAATTTT
>JAUBNY010001160.1:844768-865472 GCA_032275445.1 Crypturellus soui
GGTGACCAGATAAGACCCTGTGCCACGTGCTCTAGGTGTCCCTGCTTGAGCTGGGGGTTAGGCCTCTAGAGGTGCCTTCCAACCTCAACCAGCCTGTGATTTTAACTCAGCTAATAACCTCCCAGAAGGACTCCAGCAGCTGGATCACAAAACAGGATTTAAACTGAACACGTCAAACTAGTATCTGTATTGCAATGAAGCTGTCATTGTGGAATAATACTTTATGGCTATCCATCAAATGCTGTGTGAGGTGCGCCGAGAAAGTGGTGTTCTAGCTAGAGTAGAGTAGAAGAAGGAAAGTTAATTTTTCTCCAGGTCAATACATGGTAAAGCATCTTTGAATCACTTGGCTTTTGTTTTTGTGTGTGTTTTGCTTTCCAGGACTTGTAATGGGATTAATTATACGATACGCAACAAAACCATCAGGTGTTGAAAGTGGAACTGTTTATGAATGTGAAAAGCTGAAATTTGGGCCATCCACGCTGCTCATTAATATAACCAACCAAGTCTATGAATATCAGTACAAAAGAGAAATCAGCCATCACAATGTCAACAGTCACCAAGGAAATGCAATTCTTCAAAAGGTAAAAACTTTTTTTCTAAACTGTGTAAGATGTTTCTTTCATTTCCACACTTGAGAGAGAAAAAGAAGTTTCAAGTGAAAATGTGATGCAGAGAGCGAGAGGCTGTTCTGAATTTAGGGTGAGAAAGGTCAGAAAGGAGGGAGAACAGGAAAAGGAAGTAAGAACCCTGATCATGGCTTGGTTTTGAGCTCTGAATTCAGGCGGCCACGTGCTAGAAGCCTCCCTGAGAACACGGGTTTCATCCTTGTGCCCACACCACCAGCATTTTATAAATCCCCCTGCAGTCCTTCTCGCCCTCTGCCCAAACACGACTCATTTCAGCAGCGTGGCGCAGCACAGGTGACCTCCTGCGCACAGCGGGTAGCTGCAGAGCCCAAAAGGACATTTTACGTCGTATGAGCTTGCAAACAAGCAAACTGCTACAGATGGGTATTACAGGGATCTCTTGCACTCCTGCAGCCGTGCAGTAGCAGGCATTTCCCTGGTGGTCTGCACACAGTCATATGGCAATTCTGGCAGGGCACAAAACGGGAAGCGTGAGAGGAAGCTGGGAGTCCTTTACAAGGTCATGGCCTTTATTCTGTTTTCTACTGTGCAACAATTAAATATTTATCTTGCTAGTATTATCACAATAACTTGCACTGCTCATGTGTTGTATGATATTCCTCTCCTAAAGTGTGCTAGATGTGTGTGTGAGCACACACACATGCCTCTCCCACCCAGCCTGTCTGCGAACCAGCTCCCGACCCGCTGAAGAGGCTGGAGCTGCTGCTGCTGCTCCGAAGGCAGCGCGGGCAAATCACACCCAGGCTCAACACGTTTCCGTCATCAATCACGGAAAATACCTAGAGAAAAATCCTGTCTGTGTTAACAGTTCTACTTGAAGAGATATATTGTTGCATTACCAAGAGAAATGATTGCAATCATATACCTATGTAACCTCTACTTCCTGTAATGTGAACTTCCTAAAAAATAGACAAATTAAAAAAATCACGAGAGCAGAGGGACTTTTTAAAAACAGATTTTATGCTCAAAGGCATCACATATTCAGCCAAAGATTCTAAACCCCTCAGAATTTATCTTTTTTCTTTTACAATATTGAAATATATCACTTTGCTTTTTCCCAAGTATTCTTAATGCATGTCTAGCATAGCAGGATACTGTTATCATTAGAAAATTTTGAGCCTGGCTTGTAAAGCACACCGGGGAGCTGCAGGAGCTGCAGGTCGGCAGCAGCATTAAGCACCGGTCCAGTTGCCTGCTGCTGCGGGACCCCGGCTGTCGCGGCTGCTGCCGGAGCGGTGCTGCTCGGCGCGAGCCGCGGCTGGGCCAGGAAAGCGCTGGGGCGCCCTGGGCAGAGCTGCTGAGTCCTCAGCCTTTTTCGTGCAAGTCGGTTGCGAAAGACTCATCTCAGTCAAAGCGCGTGTGCGGCCTCCAAACTATGTCCTAATCCACTACATTTGAACATCTTCGCCAAATCAGATATACAGCAGCTGGCTTGTATCCTAAGAAAGTAGGAGCACAGACATTTCCATTGCCCTTAAAGGGCTTTGCCCCTTTATGCCAACCATTTATCCCCTTTTATGCCAGGAATGCACTGGTACATGCAGGAGAGGAGAGTCAGCTTCTCTCTGACTATGCAGCCAAGTTGTTCTCCATCAGTTTCCTGCTGAAGGACGGTCCCAGTTAGTTCCTCTCAGATATCCGTGCTCTGATATTCTGTGGTTTTGCTAACACAGAAAGTTAATAAGCTGCTCTCTAGGTCGAGATGGCCGTCACCTTAAAGAAGTTTCAGTTTCACTGCTATGACAGTACAACCTGCAATGTCAGCAGAAAGAACAGCATATAATATGGCTAAATCGAGTTGCTAATAATTAGGTACATCCCAAAACCCCTTAAATTGAATAATCTCTTCTAATAGAAGTGTCAAAACCTTTAAATCTAGAAGAAAAGGCTTCATGCCATGTGCAAGCTTCAAGTTTCATCAGGCAGCGCTTTTGCAGGAAAGGCTGACTGTGCCTTGCCAAACTCGCATTTCCTTAGCCAGGAGAAACAGCTGGTTCCTGTGGAGAGCCTAGAATTTGCTTTGCTGCAGCCAGCCCAAACTGATGGACTGGACAGATTATGTTTTACTAGGTACACCGTGAGAGAAAAGAAGCTACAGAAGCAGTCAGTGGATTGAGTGAGAAACTTCATGACAATGACTGTGCTGGCAGTTGTGCAGAGCTGATAACATCTTGATGTAATAAATCACATTGCATATTCTTGCATTACCTAACCACAGACATTTTCCTTGCCTATTAAAAATGTGAGGTCAAATGTACCACTTTTAGGTTCACTTGTCATAAAGGGATAAAGATGGTCTAGGTGTGCGCACTTTTCATGTGCAGCAGTGCAAGAAAGCATATATTGTCAGCCAATAACCTTCATTGAGCAACATTAGCAGGCTCTATCTGAACATAACAGATAGGATTGGAGAGAAACGTTACTTTGGATTTATGGTAGGACAGGTATTTTCTGTTACTGACAGTGTGTGCAGGAAATTGAGGCACAAGGTTGCACCTTTGTTGACACTGAACAGGGGGCCTGTGCCTGAATCACAGCTCTCAGGGTGGATGGTCTGAAGTGATGGTACTTACTGCCAGCTGTAACATCGCTGTGGCGTTCCAGGTACAACAGTGCATGGCTGATTCCCTTCTAGTTCATATTCTAAACACTCAAGTAGTATTTTATATACATATACATACATATATATATATGCAGTAAGGAAATACACACTCATACTTTTACACAAAACTATCTCCAAATAACATTCTGACCTCCAGACATTCATATGTGAGTCACTAAACCTGACACTGAGATAAATCCTAATAAAAAGGTACAATGAAAACCTACTACATTAAATGCGATGCTGCTTTCTTTCTCCTTACACTTTCCTTTTCTCTTTCTGACAGATGACATTTGATCCTTCCATCTTCTTCAACATTCTGCTGCCACCCATTATATTTCATGCTGGATATAGTTTAAAAAAGGTATTTGCTTTTTTCTTATGTTACAAAAGTAGGTGGACGTGATTACTACTTTTGTAGATCCAACAAGCTAATGACAGCGTAAACCAGTCAGTTAACAATTATGCTGCGTGGCAGTAACCTGCCATGGAAAGGAATGGGGGAATGTGGAAAACAAGTAGACGTAATTCTGCTCTCTTTTGCTTTGATTGTGCAGTTTGGGCACATTACAGTGGTGAGAAAAGGCCACCTGGTGACACTGCAGGCAGGCAGTAGCTCGTCAGACTTTTATATAATCATGGACTTGTTGTGTGCAAGGGATGTGAGTATGGTAATGGTTGCATCAAATACCTTCAAGGTGAATGGTTTATTGTGGAGCATTTGGCCATATATAAAAGAGGGAAATTCAGTGCGTTCCTGGCAGAAAATATGCATCATTTTCAAAAATATCTTCTGTAGCCTATATTGTTTTATTTGGCATCCAAACTATTGGCTACAGCAAGAGCAAGAATAGATGGAATGGAACTTGCAGATGCAGTGTTTCAATTTGGCTTTACTGCTCTACTATTAAAAAAAGGCTTTTTTTCAAACTTTCCTCTCCAGAGACATTTTTTTCGTAACTTAGGATCAATTTTAACCTACGCCTTTTTGGGAACTGCTATCTCCTGCATTGTCATAGGGTAAGTGAACACCTTCTGCTGTTGTTATTGAAGTTGGTATCACTGCTCTGTATTTTTCCCCAATTACAAACTAGACTGCAGAAAAAAATGCTGACACTGCATGGTCAATATACTTCACAGTGTGTGAAGCAGATAAAGTAATTCCTTATCAGGGGATGCTGAGATGGAAAAGCCAATACTCTTTAAAAAGAGTAAGCTCTAAGACATTCCAGAAATTGCATACTTCACTTCTGGTCTGTGACCAATACAAAGATGAACAGCTTTCTACTATTCTGTAGTGCAGACAACCTGTTCCAAGAAAGGGAACCATTTTCTTGTTTGAAATTATGCTTGAAAACAGAACTCGTTCTGCAGGAGAGAAGCTGTCTAACAAGAAAGGAAGAATTTGAAATCTAAGAGGGCATGAAAGGGGGGACACTGATACCTAGTGACATATGTGTAAAAGAGCTAAGTCATTACTAAGGGTCAACATAAAGTTTTTAGCTGAAATTCTTGCTAAAAGGTTCAATCTGAAACTCCATGTGAATTTATCCTGCATACGACTAAACAGTATCTGCATTAAAAAAAGAAGTCAGAAAAATATAGAGGGTAAAAAATCTCATTATATTTCCGTATTTCAAAAATGAAAAGTTCCTAATGTTGTTTCAAAAGTTGCCTAGCGAAAAGTCAAGAATAGATTATATAATTCCAAGTCAGTCTGAAGTGAAACTTTTGCTTATCAGTTTGGGTACTTCAAACAAAAGTCAAACAAATCATTTAAAAATCCTTTAGGAACCGAAAAGTATAGGTGTTTCAAACCATTAACGAATACCTTGCAGGTACTTCAGCTCTCATGTTCCGGGTGATAATTAATGACCAGAGCTGGATTCTGCAAATTGGGTATCTGTGCATGCACAAAGCCTTGTTCTTGCTGAGTACCAGCAAGACAGGTATTCAGCTTATAGACTAGGAAACACTGCATCTTGTAGGATTTACCTGCGGTCCTGGGCTGTGCCAGGTCTCAAATGCACTATTTGTAGCTTACTGCAGCTCCAGGTCATACTGCCAGTGGGGCAGAAGGCCTTATAGATTGTGAGCCACCTGGAAGAGGCTTTTTAAATTTTGCTTTCCATCAGAAAATGGCACCTCATCCTCTGACCTCTCCTCTTGCTTGGTCTCCTTCGGAGACAAACGTGCAGCAGAAACCTCTGGAAACCACAGGGTCCTTCTTTTCTAACCAAGACCACCACAGAGCTGTAAAAGGCTGGAATACGCAGTATCCCACAGCACTGCAATTTACTGTCTGGTTATTTGATGCACCTCTGTGCCCCTGTGTATTTCTCTGTGAGGCTCTATGGCTTGTGGTGACGCCCAGGAATGCACTTACCTTTGCCAAAGAGAACGAGTGGCCGTGCCGCGCTGTCAGGAGCTGGATGATCCCAACACGGATCGTGCACGAGGGATCTGTGAGCATCACAGCTTGGACAGCGGCCCAGCTCACTTCTTCCCATCTGTGCTGCAGTAACATCCATCTCGGTAGGACCCCAGTTCCCAGAGTTGCTTCCGCTCACATCCATAGAGACCCACCTAAGGTTTAGAATAATAAATTCAGTACAATTCTGCATCCTGATAATACTTTGAGCTGAATGCTGACATCTCTGAGATAAGGCAGGTTCTGGATCTCATTAGGACTATTCCTGTGTTTCCTCTCATTTATCCCAATCTGGGCATTTCTCTCCTCTAAGCCAACTGCCAATAGCTCTGCGAGGCTGCAGAAAAGCAGCAGGTCTCTCCAGGGCGGCGATGCCTTTACACATGGCTTATCTGCTCTGTGATCTCTCATATGAGATTCTGCCCTTGGTATCAGAAAAACAACCAAGCAGCTTTGACAAGCTTGTAAAAACACACCCTCCCCCCGTCAAAAGGAAAGACAAAAAAAAGTTTAGCTAAAATTCCAAACTAAAATTCCAAATAATGTATTTTCTCTACTTATTTTATCTAAAACAGAATAAAAGCAGATATAATCTACTACAGCAAGGTCTTGCAATTCTAAGTTCAAGTCTGTACTCAGGGATAAAGATCTAAACAAAACCCTACGAAAGAGGAACAAACACTGAATCTTAGCTTTATGTTGTGTTCATACAAACCCACAGCTCCCACTGAAATCACTGCAGAAGGGTAGATGGTATGTCCAGAATAAAACCTCTTGAATATGAAGTCTGTTTGCATAATGCACACATCAGGACAAGAATGAAATGTGTACATGAAGAACAAAGGAATATAAAAGCTTTACTGAAGAGAAGAAACAGGAAGTTCTAAAAGAAATATCCTCAGACAGAAGCAACATTTGGGGAATTGGGCAGGGAAAGCAGACATTTGCTTGAAATCGTATTTACTTAGATCGGCAACCCCACTCCCAGCCAGGGTCAAGCTGTCTGTGTACAGGAACAGTGACTATTTTCATAACACTGGCTTTATCTGGCATTTTTAATTTGGCTTTACTTGGGTTCCCCTGAATTGCAACACCAATAACACATTTTATATATTCAGAAAGCAGCATGTTTGAATTCACTTACTTAAATTTTTCCAGACTGTCTAGTAGGCTTGGCAAGGCCTAATTTTCCTAGAATTTTAAACTCTTGTGAATGTGCAACTTGAAAGCAAAAGTATTTGTAGACAGCTTAGGCCAAACTTGATCCGTCTTTTCATGGCAGAAATGAGAATTTTGCTTGTATCAAGATTATTTTTAAAAAGTAGGATTTGGATTAGAAAGATTACAGTAATTGTAGTCTCAAGAGAGTGGAGTGATGAAACACAAACAGATGGGAAATAAGCGTTATGAAGAAACCTTTCAAGATTATCATTGTTGCCTGTTCATAACCAAGCGTCTGCTGCCTTCTTGATTTCACCTTCCCATTAAATTTACTTCAAGCAGTGTGCAGTTCAGGCAGATTTATACCTGGCTTTAATCTGGTAACAGAAAAACATAAAGGCTACAACAGACTAATTAAACATGGGTGTTTACTCTTTCCCATGAACTCCACTCCTTTTTTATGATGTGCCTAAATGTCTACATCTCATAAAAAGCCTCCCTTATATGATATGTCATTAATAACCAACTTATTTAAAGTTCTTTGCAGTTTTATGCCTTCTCTTAACAGTTTTATGTTTTCTTTCATAAAATCCATTTACTCCAAAGATTAAGCCATTGAATAGTAATTTAGAAATAATATATACTCAACAAATATGCCAAGTTTCTGAAGAATAGAAAACCCCCAAAAAGCTGGCAAACACATGGAATTTTCCCCAGCCACTTCATGCTATACGCATGCATACATGTTTTCATATATGTATGAGCAGAAAACTATCTGTATGAAGAATGTATGTATGAAGAAATACTTGTATGTATGAAGAAATACTACACACAACTCCAAATACTAAAAAAGGCATGATTGGTTTTCTGTCATAAGATTTTTAAGAAAGTAGGCACTTTCCATTCAAGTATCAAAATCCCACTGTTACTTAAAAATATTTTTTCCCCTCACTCTCAGTTCCACATTTTCAACAACCCATCTTAGTACTTTAAGGAGTGGGTTGAATTTATTTAGAAGTGGCAGTTGCAAGAACTGCTCAACTTTTCCATCCACGGGTTACATGGATATAGTACACCCTGACATAACTGTCCAGTCAAAGATTTTGCTCCCTCATCAGTGTCCCAAACCACTCCCCCTAGCCCATTTAATCTTTATTAACCTTAATCTTTACAAAGAGGATTTTCTCCTGAAAATTAAGGTCATTTTACATCCTTCTTCTCAACGGACTGATAGCTGTGGCTTCCTAGTAACAGGAGACAAGACTTGTGAAGATACTGCAATATGTTCGGTAGACACAAGTTTCCGCAGCACCCACCTGAGTAGCTCAATGCTTGCTAGTTACATTTACTGAGCACTGCATGACTCTCTCTTCCCTGATTGCCTCTTCCATAGAAACTCCGGTGGTTTGGAAATGCCAGGTGTCTGTCTGGTTGGATTACGGGGTGCATATACAGAACATGCAGCTGGTGCTGCTCATTGCACGCGAGAGGGTCGTGCTCCTGCGAGCCGGTCTCATCTGCCGGCTACGGGCAGACTCGACAACTTGGAAACTAAACACTTGTAGCTATGGGCTTCAGCAGAGCAAAACCAAATGTTGCTTGGCTCGAGTCTCCTGCACAGGAAGTGCTGTGCGATTCTTCTGGATTTTGGAAACTCTTCCTGCAGTAAAATGGGGCCAGGTTAAGGGTAACAGGAAAAACCTTCAGAGCTCTCTCCTTTGTGAGCCAAGCAAATATCTTTACAAGCATTATCCACTGTTGCACCATCTAGCTCTTGCTTTCCCAGAGGATCATTTCCATAGGTCAGAAATAGTTCCTCCACAAAAAGTACTATTTTTTTTTTCCTAATTTAAAAGATTATTTTTTCTCTCTCCCTTAAGTTACATGTCCTTAAAGAAAACAAGTCTGTCTTTCCTCCACACTCCTGTAACCTGTAAACAGCAAATATTAATCTCCTCCTGGGCAAAATTCTATGTTTGATACTAACAGAACCAGGGATAGGAGGTGAGAATACTTTAAAGTATTTTGCTGCTGTGTATATTAACTGAGCAACAGTGAGAGAGGGGAAGGTTACACAGAGACCAGCAACCCTCCCCAGTGACAGAGCCCCTGAACATCCTTCTGATATCTGTCTTTATTAATTTCCATTAATCCTTTGAAACTAGCCTCTAAGTATGACTGGGAATAACAAAGACAAAAACAGTAAACATTAATCTGAATGTAATGTAACCTATGTAAGTGCATATAGTACATGTGCTGGATACTCTTCCTGAATTTTTTGCTTTCTTCACATCCCACCTTTGGAAGAACACAGGTCTTTTAATTATGGAGGAAAACTGTACCATTTTCGCATGGACTTGTGCAAACTCAACAGACATGATTTAGATTAAAAATCTAACTAGCTCTCTCCAGAGTCCAAAGGCGGCAACCTAACACCAAACCTTGTCAGAAAAGGAATTAGTGTGTTTAGTCCTAAGTGCATAGCCCAGAGCTCCAGTGTGGCAGCTGTGATTCCTTCTTCAGCCTGAATCAAATAATTCTGCTGCAGTCTGTGGAGTCACAAGCAGCAACCAACGGCTGCAGTTACAAGGTGAGCCCTGATTCTTCTCTTTAAAGATGTTTTGGATTTGTGAAACATGTTTGTAGAGAATCTGGAAAATAAACACCCACTATGATATCTGAGTGCAGAAATTTTGTAGAGGGAGTAAAAACACCTTCTCTCTCTCAGATGTAATTCAGCTCTACCATTTCCAGGAGTTCTAGAGAAGTATAAAGGCCCTAATTTACACCACTGCTGTCCAATGGTAGATAAGAAGCACTGTTAACAATAAGACATTGGTATAAAATGCCTCTCCATCAGGCTAACAGCCACCCCAAGCTGAAGGCTCTTCCCAGAGTACTGTAATTGATGCATGCAGGATGTGAGATGGTGCAAGTTCAGTCTTAGAATTTGCAGCCATTTTGCAATAACTATCTGACATTGTTTATTGCAGCAGAGTGGAACATGCAGAAAACTCCATTTTTCTTCTCAAACAGATGTGGTGAGCAGCAGGGGAGGAACTGTTTTTTATCTTCCAGAGAAACCCCTCAGCATACTAAGGCTCAAGAATTGTAGGGAACAGAAAAGACATGGGGCCTGGGAGACGAACAGAACATGGGGTGCTGAGACCTCATCTGCAATCAGAAAGAGGTTTGATTTACTTTGCAGGAAGTCAGCAGAAGTTCATTTGAAGCATTCCTGTGCTGTATGGCATTTGCTGCAGAATAGCAAAAACACCCAAATCCAGATATTTCTGTAAGAGGAAATGCCACACAGGAGAGAAGAGTTCTAGGTCATCTAGAAAACAAAAACAGGTTCTTCACAGCAATGTATGGTGGGAGGACAAGATGATAGACATAAATAGAAATGAGAGAGGCTCTGAACTGATATGAGGAAAAAAAAAAAAAAAAAGAGGCTCTGAATTGATCTAATGAAAAAAAAAAAAAAAAAAGAAAACACACAGAGATGTGCATTCTCTATTCTCGATGTTTTTCACAACCTGACTGCATAAAGCCCTGAGCAGCATGGCCTGATCTTACATCTGATCCTGCCTACAGTAAGCGCTCAGGCTAGAGGCACCTTGTGATCCCTTTCAACCTGAATTATCCCATTATTCTTGATGCAATCCATTATATACATTACAGCAGAACATATTCTGCCCCCAGTCTATTCCTTAAGAAACTTTATACTTCCATCTTTTGTAATATTTTTTCCTTTTGACTCAGCTAGCTCCGTCCCCATCATGCTCCCTCACCCAGCAGTTAGCTTCCTCCCAGGCAGTTTTTGCTTTTTCATCACCTTTTTTGGAAATATGCAGACTGCAATAAAAACCTTACAGAAGAGAAGTGATTGAGATGATCTTGCTTCCTTCAGCATCAAGGACTTGGCGCACAAAGATGGATCTTGAAATGCTAATCAGCTCCTGCTCACAGCCAGGTCCAAACCCAGAATAGGAAAAAAATCACTTTCCCTTGTATCAGTAATACACCGATGGGGCCGTTGCTTAACCCTTTGCAGCAGCACCTCTCCCAGCTACATAGCCTCTCCCTGGAGCGCATCAGCAAATTAAATGAAAGGGTTAAATCACCACAATCTATACCCTCTTTTGAGCTCTTCCTTACTTGAGGCATGCATGTTTTATCTCAGTTAGGTTATGTTCATCCATACCCTGCAAATATAAGAATGATGTCAGTAGTAAGAAACTTGATCCACTAAAAGACAATGACTAATAGTACAACTCCACAATAAGGTCATACATAGACTAGACACATATGATTGACCTAGATACAGCACCATAAAAGGCTCTCTATAGCTCATTTATAAGATAGTTACTATTACACATATTGGAAAATTCAAGATTAACCAGAATTTTTTTTTTAAAAAAAGTTTCCTTATTTCTTCCTTCCACCCTTCCTCTCACCACCCACTCCACAGCAACAATAAGGAAAGACCACAGAAGAGGGATTATATTCACAGTTTGGTTCACTTATTTGCATTAATCCAAACAAGACTATACAGAAAAAAATATCATGTGTTCCCTGAAAATTATCTTCATTTATTTGATTTTGGGGAAGCAAAGAATGGGTGCACACAGCCTCTGTGAGGCATATCATAAAGCAGTGTGAGGCAAATAGAGAAACCTACCTGGATTGCTCATTCTTCTTGCAAACCCCATGAGCTGCTCCACACACAGGTCCTCCCAATAGCCCAGGATCACCCAGGGGTCTGACTCAGCCACCTTTCAGCAGTCCTCCTATTAGCACGATTTAACCCAAGCAGTACTCACCTGTGTAATCTCTCACCTGCCCACGTGGAGACCCTGAAGTCACACTGCATTCCACCCACTACAGACCCCACACACCCAGTGCGGTGATGTGAGAGCTGGAGAGCTTGCTGACACAACCCAGTTACCACCAAACCTGGCCTCCTGGCCAAGCTCAACCACAGCCCTGGCACCCTTCCAGAACAGGCTTCTGCCGCAGCCAAACCAAGATGTGCAGCTGCTACAGTGTCACTCGCTCCAAGCAAGAGCCACACTCACATTTTTAGCACGATCCCAAAGGAACCCAGAATCACACCGGAACTTTGTTCTGAGCTTTGCAAGTTCCTTCCCCACCACCACGCGCAGCAGCCACACACCGGCTGCACAAACACGCCGCTTCCAGAGGTACCGCGGCTCGAACCCGCGGCTTTTGTGCACAGGTGCCGGCTCCGGGACGCCGCCTGGGACCGGCAGCGGCCCCGGCAGCGGCGGGCGCGGGGAGCAGCGCCCCGGAGCCGCCGCCAGGGGGCAGCCGCGCTCCGCGCCGGGGGCAGCGCCGGCCTCGCCTCAGCAGCGAGACGCGAAGAGACACGAAACCGAAACGGGCCCTTGGTCCCGAGTCACGGCTGGGGACAGTGTCAGTGGTTAGAGGAAAATGGTGAGGAGGGGGGAAAAAAGCCATTTTATCCCAGACAGAACTTAGATACCTGAGCCTGAACACAACAATTTAAGGACATCAGTGACAATAGTTACGGGTGCACTTGTTGCAGGATCAGACATGACGTGAACGTGGCGATGTGACAAAATGACCTTCCAGTGAAATTCAGGGACAGCAAAACCCATGGCAGGTGCCACCCCCCGCTGGCAAATTGCAGGCTGGTTGGGAACCTGCGCCACACGATGGGGTGACGTTGCTGACCCCCGGCTAGTCCCAAAGTGAAGACTGAAGAGCTCCTTTGGGAGCAGTTTCTGGCATCAGTGTTATGAATATATTTCCTTTATAAGCCAACACATGCTCTCTCACTTGGGGCTATCAAAGCGGCACAGTCATGAAAACACAACTCAAAAATAAATGGGAAGGGAAGATAGTGCTTAAGCCTGCTGACAATTAAGATCAAATGATAATTTTAAGTACATAAATCTTGGGTTTTTTTGCCCATGAGCTGAGACACCCAGTGTAACTTCTCCCTTGCTGCCAAAAATGTTATCGATTTCTCTCTTCAGCAGTCTCTGCCGCATTATAGAGACTTCATATATCTTTTATTTTTTAACAAAAGAATGGCTTAATCTGTTAATGACATATTGACCTGCCGTGCATTAACAGTACTCCGAGGCAATAGTTATCACACAGGCAGTCGGTAGCTCTATTAATATACCCCATTAAGCCAAGACATTTGTATAATTGGAAGGAGGTCTGCTATAAATGGATCACCCCGTCCCTCACATGTCACTTGCAGCACAACCTGGTCAAAAGCACGTGCGATGCACGTTGTAAAGAAGTATTATTATCTTTTATCTGTACCTTCCAAAAAAGCAAGATGTTTCCCCTGCTGCTGGAGGGGCTGAGGGGCCAGGGTGCCCCTACCACCACAGCCAGGAAGGCGTCGCGGGCCGGCACTCAAACCGTGCCGGCATGGAAGCGGTCTCGGGGTCCCCCACCAAGCGCAGGCGCCTGCTGGTGAGCACTGGGGACTCCAATCCACGAGCGTTAGGGTCTGGCTAGGAGGTGCTCCTGCCAGCAGGACCCGTGTCCGTGGTCACCAAAGCTCTCGGGCTACTGGGACTTCATTCGTTCAGAGCAGCCACCTTCACGCTCCATCTGAGCTGCCACGTGGCAGGGTTTCTCTGCAGGACAGACACGAGCAGCTGGTGGGTTGGGAAGGCAAAAACGCTTAATATAACCGGAGACAGAATCAAATTTTGCTCATAGGTTCATGCTAGTGAAACCAAGTTAAGTGCCCTGAAGGCAGTAGAGCTACACCAGACTGATACTAGTATAAATATAAGCAAAATAAAGAAACTTAAATATCTGCAGGTGTTGATTTACAGAAAACCTGTTTTTGTTTCCCCTGAATTGGTTCTGGTCTGAAAGACCTCTGGAACACCAACAGTTAACTGGCCAATTTTCTGTCAAAAAAGTCTTTGTCTTCCTCTTGAAGTGTCCTGGATAGCTTTATTTCACTTTGCAGTTTCCTCCATCCTGCCTCTGCCTCTCTCTAATCTTAATCTTTAAATCAGGCTGCTCTTTCGTTATGTTCTCTGGGGGACGATTCGCTGCAGCGCATCCGGGCGGGCTGCTTCCATATCGCACTGATAGCAGCGTAACACGTTCCCCCGTATTTGCTCGCAGATGCTTTTGTGAAGGACAAACAATCCCAAGAAGCTGCTCAAATAATATTTCCCCTGATTAAAGGGCCTTAAGAAGGGCTTTAGCAGGTAAATCTCTGCTGAGAAGAAAAAAAGGCCACAACATGAGATTAGCTTGTCATGGGCTGGGCCACTTCCAGCGCTCAGTTACCAGAAGATAAGCTGTGAACAAGGAGCCTGCAGCTATACCCTTCAAAACTTTCTCCTCTGTGTGCCTCCGCTTTTCATTAGGTACTGGCCTCTGGGTGGCTTTCCCTTTGAAAGAATTAATTATTCAAACTCTTCCTACATATCTCTTTTCAACAGCCACGACTAGATACTACCCCCATTGTGCGACAAGGACGTAAGTTCTTGGTAACTGCCAGATCAGATGGCCGACGCAGAAAAACACATTTCAGAGGTGTGCCATGCTTCTGTGTTATCGAGCCTGGCTTTACTGGCAAACTGCATTATCTTTTATATTTTAATTAAACTGCCACACTGTGAGACATTTTTTATTGTTCAAAGGCCTCACATTCTTTTTTGATGTCTCATTGTGAGGAAAAACTTGAAAATATGATCCAAGCGTAAGCTGAATAATCCAAAGAATACAAAATATGTCATTTAATAATTAAGAAATGAAAGTGACTTCTGTTCCTATCTGATGATTTTATAACATGTTGGGGATGGAGCGCTGCAGTGCTATCCAGCTAATACTCCTGCTGGAATACTGTTAGTTTTTCCTTACTGGTACTATATAAGGCCCTATCTGGAGGGACTGTGCAACATCAGTGCACTGCCAGGATGCTGTGCTGAGATACTTGTGTCTTCATGACTCCTTTTCTGCAGGAGTTTCTGCCTTTAAAAAGATGTCAGAGTGACTTTTCCCTCTTTCTCTCTCTCCTTTGAACTGTTTGATCATTATAGCCTCCTAACCTATTCTTCACTTTCTCTTGCTGTACCGTTTTGAAAGCCTCCTGTATAACTTCCACTTGACAAAATGGCCATCGGGATTTCTCCTCTTTAGCGTTGATCACCCTCACTCCTGAACAGATGCTGGGGAGGCAGATGATCCTTCAAACGTAGCAAGGAAGAGGAAGAGGAGGGTGCCTGGAGGCAGCTCCAGCCACTCACCATGGCATGAGCTCGTGTTGTGGGGACGGGAGTGAGCGCTGAACATCAAAGCACAACGGAAATGTAAAATCCTTAATGCCACGATTCCTCCTTTCATCTGCGCTTTTTCTTCTGGCAAGGTGTTGCAGGCAGGTTCTGCTTTCCATGCTACAAAATAAATTCTAGCTTCAGTGCATGTAAATGAAGCTTCTGGAGCTGCTTTTTATCCTTTAGAAGTTCTCACGCTCACTAAAACTAATTGAGGTTGAAAGTACTTTCAGTCAGCAGAAGCAGGTACAAACAGGACCTTTCTAGGACAAACAAGGCTCTGGTATTCTGTAGGCTGGAGCTGAAAAAGGATGAGGAGGAGCAGAAAGGTTGGCAAAACTCATCCCAGTGGGGTCCTTAATTCAGGCCAAAGCCATTTGCTGCACGTGGCGACGCTCCGGCTTCTGGATGAGGAGAGCTGGGGAACCTCCGTCCCCGCGCTCAGGCTGAGCCCTGTCACCGCGGCCAGCTGAGGCGCCTGCACCACATCGGTGCGCTGAGGCCGGCTGCTCAGTTTTGCAGTGTGAGCAGCCCAGCAGGAAGCTCACCGTAACCTTTGCTGAGGTGAGATGAAGTCTGGAAGATACTGACACCCACTCTGCATGTCCCACAAAATATCACTTACTACAGAAAAGCTTGTGACTTAATTAACTTAATGCTGCTTTGTACAGGATCTGGGCAGCAGAGGGTGGCAAAGTGCAGCCCACAAACACACTTGAGAAATAACTGGTGACTCCCTCCTGCCTTCGAAGCTCATGCAGATTTCATGCTCCTGAATGGATGTTAAAATTCATTTCGGGATCTGAGCATTCTTCAACTATCATGTGGAACTGAGGTTTATTCTCTAGTCTCTTGTTGCTAGTGCTAAATTGCCGACAGCTCTGCCATGTTCTGTCCTGTCTTTCAGATTATACTTGGCTTTTACTGCCCATTCGGTTATTAGAAAAAACTTGGGCATCATTATTTCCTTGTACAGCCCAAACCTAGACTGACTTCAATTGATGTTTGACAAGTTTAAGTAATTCTGGTGAGGTGTCTAACCTTTCGGTTGCTCCAAATCAAAAGAGTGATTACTCAAAGGGAGAAATTTCCAATAAAAATGAAGGCTGTGTGTGTACAGATGTAAAAAAAAAAAAAAAAAGAGAGAGAAAAAAAGGAAAAAGAAACGTGGTATAAAAAGTATAGTTTAAAGTTAACATTAGCAAGAATTTGAAAATGAAAGAAGTATAGATCTTGAGGCCAAATGTTAAAGTTTCTTTAAAAAATTCCAAATCCACTTATTCAACAGAATTACTTGGAGCTTTATCAAGACGCAGCCTATTTTGTTTTTGTTTTTCATTTCTGAGGCACTTTTTACTCTTTTGCATAGCCTCAAAATAATTGCACATCTGCCTAGGCCCTGTCTGATTTAGAAAAGAGGACTTCCCTAATGGGATACGAGCAGCACGAACAGTGTGGTTCAACCCACAATACACAATGCTACTGGCAAACATTTTAAATAATTGATCGTCTATATCGGATTTATAAAAAAAAGAAGAAAAAAGGGATTTCTGCAAGCTACAGTGTACAATGAACTCTAAACAGATGCTCTGTGAGAGTGTTTGTTTTAGACAAATGTGGCTGCAGCTGCTGTATAATAATACCAAAACCAGAAGTTAACAGAGCTCACAGTAAGCAATACTCAGTGATGTAATATCAGTTAATTTGTATAGATGTCCTCCCAAGAAGGGAATGTTCTGCAGTCTTGCTTGTTCAGGAAAATTAACTTCTTTCTCTGATCCTTGAAGTCGTGAAATAAGAGAATAAACCATGCAGGCAGAGAAATTAGAGCAGGAGAAGAGCTATTAGACCCTATAGCTCATTATTCCCATCCCTACAAGGCCCCTCTGCAGTACATCCATGAACGCTTTGTCCACTATACATAAAAACTGGGAGCGTGCGGAGAATGAGGGAACAATTCTGGCGTGCAGAAATACCAGTTCTTTTCTCTCTGCTCGGATCCAGCTATAGGATACAGCAAAGCAGTAATCGCTGCCATTATAGAGAACAAATTATTAGCATTTCTACAGCACTGCAGCTCTGGCTGTGAATGTCTAATCAGTTCTATTGCTAGAGAAGTATTTTCCAGCCCCTTGTCAAGGCTGATTGCGACAGTTTCAGCGCAGCCGCTTGACTCCCGTCCCGGCCTGGCCTGCACCAGCACAGGGCAATGGTGTGAGCTGCTGAAACCAGTGCTCGTGTGCATGAAGCATAATGCAGCAGTGTCAGCGGTTGAGAAAATACCCCCCTCCCCTTTAACAGACTGTTGCCAAGTACAGCATGCACAGGTAACTGTGCTGCAAGAAGAACTGTAAAGCTGCTTGACGTCCTGAATAATGCATGTGTGAGGATCCCCTGGCACTCTTCTGCAGGAGTAGTGACATGCACCCAAGTGTCCTTGCCAGGTTTATGCACAGCAGTTACAGTGCATTTTTCTCACCCAAACCTGCCCTGGAGTTTTACCATGTGCCACACGTCTTGCTTCCTGCTCTACGCGCTGCACCTGCTACATTCGGAACCGTACAACAGGAGTGGGACACGTTTATAAATGTAGCCTGAAGCTCAGCAGCCTGCACCAATCACTTCTTCTTTCACGAACAAGCAGCTTAAGGCCAGTGCAAGCTCAGTGCACAGTGCTCAGGTCGGATCCAGCCTCTTTATTCCCCTTAGGCAGCACAGGAATAGTTGACTGGCCACACAACTAGCACACTCCTATGAGCAAAGGACTTGCTAGAGGTGAGGGGGGATCATTCAGTTCTCCTGTATTCCAGCTCTGTTTGCTCCTTGGTTCAGCTAAAGCAGCCCTGGCGTGCAAGGGAAAAGGGAAAATGTCATCCAGGCAGTTTTTATTGGCTTAGTGGAAAAAAAAAAAAAAGTGTAACTTACTGTGAAATAATCAACCTGTTCCCAGGTTACTTTCCTCTTTTTTACTCTCAGCTGAATTATGATACTAAACACTGTGCCTTGTAAAGCACCACATGAAGTTACTTTGCAGTTAAACCCTCTTCACAAGAGTCACACTCCATCTGAGCAAAGGAAGAAAAAGACAGCAGGTTTTTTAGTATCATTTTCAGCTAGATTAGGCCAGATCCACATGCCTGTAGTCTCATTTAACTTAATATGTAATTCACATGAGCAAGGTAAAAATGATTTGTCACCAGGTTTGGTGTTTTCGCTTACACACTCAAGAATTACCTCCCACCTGAGCTACCATCACTCTGCAAGAGCTGTTCCAAAGCCAAAATCTTTCCTATAGATAGCTCACTCTTTTCTCATCAGAATCATGTTCTTCATATATTTACAAAGTAAATTTTCCATGTTAAAGCAGCCAATGCTTTGCAACTGCATTTCCATTTAATCAATTTAATTATCATTCATTTGCCTCACCCAGGAAACATTTGAGGCAATTTTCCACTTAATCCTTCTGAGTAAAAGCAACAGTAATAGCTTTAGATTTCAAAGACTGCCTAAGCCTTTACAAAGACCCTACAGGGGGAATAGTTTGTCCTGTGCCTGTGCTCGTGTAAAGCCGGGAGGTGAGAACAGCACCCATCAGGAGATGCATTCAAGCATCTTGTTCCGTTCAGGATGGAGCTAATACAAAGTCCACTTGCAGCTGTAGGTAGATTTTTGGGCCATAGACATTTTATGGCATCAGAGAGAGAGAATAAAAAAAAAAAAGCTAAATCTTAAGCACAACAGCATCATCATTATCATTAAGGAAATATTTTAACAGATGCATATTAGTTGCATTTTGGTATAAAAATAATGGAAGTTCAATGAAGGGAAAGCCATGTCCCATGGAGCAGAACCAACAACACTGCGTGAAATAATCAAAGTATTTGTGTATCCACTGAACAATGTAATCTTTATGATAAGGTAGTGTAATGAGGTTGGGGAAGATACAACTCTCATAAAACACTGCAGACCCAGCCCTTCCACAGGACACTGATCCTTGTCAAATTTTGTTATTATCACTTCAGAAGTGGTGGACCTACTGAATATGAACAATTTTTAATAAAAATACAGAAGAAGAATACTGAGCTTCTTTGGGCTGCTGCGGGCACGTTTTGTGTATTAAAACAGAATTTCGGTCGAGCACCCCAGTTAAGGCTAGCAGGGTAGCAGGAGATAGTGCTTTTGCCCCAGGTTCAGTAGTAGTGTGCTGATACACAGTGTCTGCTGACTCCTTTGGATTCCAGGCAGGACAAATGTTTTCACCCGCAGAAGTTATTGACTGCCCTAGAAGGGTATCACATGAGACCTGGCTGTCTATCG
The DNA here is from genome assembly GCA_032275445.1 of Crypturellus soui. NCBI lineage: Eukaryota > Metazoa > Chordata > Aves > Tinamiformes > Tinamidae > Crypturellus > Crypturellus soui. The sequence continues at coordinate 864,239 of JAUBNY010001160.1, forward strand.
TTCAGTTAAAATATCTTTTTATAGGAGCTTAGAACTTTGATACCAGTTACATCTGTCAATAATCTCCTTTGCTAGTTGTGGGGCTAAATGCCTGTCTGTTTTTTTCTTTTTTTTTTTTATTTAATGAATTGAGAATTTTAGGGAGATGTTTCTTTAAGTAGATCATAAAAGAAATAACTTTGCTGTTTTGTAGTAAATGGTTTCACTTTAGAATCCGTGCTAATTTAGAAGTTTGCCATCTCTTTGTGGGAAAGATGAGATTGAATAAACCTACCTTGTAATTGGGCCACTCAGGAAAAAAATGACAAATTCTTCTCCGTGAGCTGTAGCCAGTGTTTTCATAGAATAGATCAAGAGCATCATCAGTGTTGTATATTTTTTGTTTTGCCAGATCTCTTTATACTTCTTATTTGAGATCAATTTATAATACTTGAATAAAATCTATACTTTCCATATCATGTTGAACAAAATGTCAGCAAAAAATTAAGGATATTTAATTCATACCACAGGCTTATTTACTAAAAATCCAAGTTGACTCTGAATAGAAAATAAGCACCTAAGTATCATAATAGTTTCAATCACCTGTCATTAGACCTGGAACAAAGTAGATTAGTGGGAGCAGAACTAAATCTGAAATCTTTCCAGGTCCTTTAAACTGCAGACAATAAACTGTGAGTCTGTTGCATAATACATTTAGCAAAAATAGTTTGTTCATAGATTTTTTCCCCTCCAATTCATGCCTGATTCTGTGCACGTATTTCAAGTTTTTTTGTGTCAGCACTTTCATTTTGATAAATATAATGTGAAACAAGCCACCCATTTGAAAAAGCACAAATTTCATATTCCTTTCTTCCAAGCTTTTCAGTATCTGAAGAATTGACTTGTTCATGTCTTGATGCTTTTTTATCTTTGACATCTTAGACATTACCACTTGCTTAAATTACATTATATTTGGTAGAAACTTTTCACTACTAAAATAGATGATTAAATGTCAATTTAGGATACTTGACAAAGTTTAGTTAAAATCTGGGCATGAGTTTTCCCTTTCCTTGTTCTCAACCACTGGTATCTCTATTTGATTGAGTTAATCCAATAAAAATGCTAATTTTTTTTCTTTTCTTTTAATCCTTCTATCTCCATGATACTTGGAGATTTTGCCTGGACAGCAAACATTCTGCCTAACATTCTCATTCAACTGTCCTGAAATCTGTTTCTCAATTCTTAAAAAAAAAAA
>JAUBNY010001160.1:879767-889865 GCA_032275445.1 Crypturellus soui
TGGTGCATGTTTTAGAAGCAAACTCTCCCTTAAGGTGCCCCTTAGAGAGTCACTCAGCATTGCTCAGCATCTGGAAGAAATGGAGGCATGTTTAGTTTAGGGGAAGGAGGAGTTATTAAGGAGTCAAACAGCTAGAGTGCCCTAATCCTGGCAGTGCCTTGAAAGGAACGACACACAGATCTCTTTCTTATTTCAGACATGTAGCGTTAGGACCGTATCAGATACATGAGCTAGGAGGCTCATCAAGAAAGTCAGCACGCACACTACTCTACTACCATGGACTTCATTAACTTCTGTACTTGTGTTTTGACTCAAGGGATCAAATTTACCCATAGTTCTCCAGAGACCAAACTTTTCTCAATCATGTGCAGACTGCTTCCATCCTTCTAGCATCTAGTAGAAATATTACTAAAACTGGGTGATAGAGTTTAGCTTTGCATTGACTGATGATGCTTTTATTTTTCAATAAAATATGTCATAGACTGGTCTATGACTTTTTTTAACATTTCTGCTGTTAGAGGGGCATACCTTTATTTGTTCAGCTATATAACAAGCTTTGGGTCAAAGATTTACCAAGCCGTTTCTGGTAATAAAGAAATTTCATTTTCCAAACTTCTGCAGCACAATTCCTCTCTAATAGTACATATATTTCAAGTTCATTTTTTCATGATCCAAGTAGGATATGACACTGTATCAGCGGTTGATAAATTAAATGTCCTTAGAAACCGTACCCCTTTTTATGAGTCTAAATGCTTGAAATTTATGAGAAATAATTTGGTGATTACGCATTTCATCTTGCTCGTGTCTTCTCTCCTTCAGTCTACACAATAGAGCTTATCCACTAGAGTAGGATACAGAATAAAGAACAAACTCCAAATAAAAATAGCTTCGTGGCTCCTCTTGAATCTTCCTAGGACGGATGTGTAGCAATACATTTCATATCATAGCTCTTCTCCACTCAACAATGCTTACATTCTAGTCTCACAGTACCATATACAATTCAATGTTATGCTCAAACCATTCTTACTTGTCAGAAGTTTTTCTGAAACTTGTATAGAGCTTCCTAAAATAGCAGGGCAAAGGTAACTGAGACAGACTTACTAGCATCCATTTCCAGGGAAAATAACTGAGAAGTCAGAGATCAGCTCAGTTTGTACTGGCATTCTCTAAGGTTGGCATTTCTCCGACAGTGATTCCTATAATTGCCTCAGGTAGTCAAGAGAATTGCTTCTGTCGCACTAGTGATTCTTACTGATAGATGCAGTCATGATACTATTAATTGTATTTCAGTTCAGATATCTTAGAAATATAAGACATTATTTTGATCAAACATACCTCAAATAATGGGTCACAAAAAATAACTAATACTGTGGAGAGGAATAAAGTAGAATTTACTTGAAAGTAAACTTGAAAGAAAGCAAAATGCAGGATGGAAGCTCAGCCCAAACATTTTACTTACTGAAACAAAATGAATCTGGCTCCTGTTCTCACTATTGTTGGAAGGAGCAGCTATTCAAATAACAGAGTAACCAGTAAAGTAATACAGTGGGGAGTTAATTGTGCAGTAAGATAGCAAGTGAATTAGAAAGGTGGATGAGGAATTCTTTCTATCTATTATTTCTATAATAATGAAATTATGGTTGCCCATCTGCTCTTTTTACCTTTGAGGGAGGGTTTAGCCCCTGCTTATTATCTTGATGATAATTAGAGTTTTGCATCACTGACCATCTGGAACAGGAGATGTGAGCCCTGGGAGATTGTCCAAACTCGCTCTTATCAGAAACTTTAAAGGTTTCTTATTTCCTAGAATGAAGGAATCCTACATAGCATGATAAACCTTCCTTTCTCCAGGAACTGGAGGACTGCAGAGAACAATGTTGCATGGAAATCAGGGAAAACACTACTACGGAATTCTTTTGCCCTTGTTACAGCTGGAATTTCTGTCTGAAAGTGGACTTGGGATAGAATAGTTTTCAAGAGTTAAACCCTATCCCTTCATTTTGTTTCATTCGTGTTTAAATATTTCATATCCCTTTTTTAATATTAAAAATTCTACTTAGCTTCTAGTTATTATATGCTAAAGATCCTTCCCACTATAAGTTATCTAATTGGGTTCTGTTCTATTTATGCAATTTATTGGAACAAGGAGCCTTAGTTGCAGTCTGCTTGGTAAGCCAGAATAGATTTCGGCGAGCACTGTTATGGAGATTGCCCTCAGGGATGTATGAAAATGTAACTTAGCTCCAATCAGCTGGGAATGTCTGTACTTGTCATACCCAATCAAATCAGACTAGCTGCAGGTATTTCTGTCCACTTATACAACCAAACTGATAACATTTAAAAGTATGAAATGCAGGTTCGGAATTAAGAATTCTGCTTGCAATGCTTGCAAATCACATCTAAGAGGCAATTATTTAGCTACATTTCAGTACAAATGACCGAATTGGCATCAAAGCTTCTTCATTTCAAAGATTTCTATTGGGAGCTCTTCAGAACTGAAGTACGCCCTGGTATGAGTCAGCTTGGGCTTTGAGCTCTTCCAGATGTTTTTTCTTATCCAAATAATCTTTCTCTAGTGAATAAGACAGATTTTCTGAGAGCAAAATACTTACATATAGAGTCAAATTTTACTTGCAGAGACAACTTCCCTTTAGTTTAAAATGAATGTACTGATACTGATTTCCTTTAGGTATTCCAAAAACAAGCTCATTTCCCCCTCTGTGTATGGAACTACTGTACACAAGAATCTGACTAGTACTTGCAGTAGGTCAACCTATTTTTCAAGTTTTAATGTTGGAAAAGACAGGAGAAAAGGAATAGGAACTGGAAAGATGAAGAGAGCTTGCCATTTCATTTACCATGCACCCATCTACACCTATTCAGTGCTGAAATCTTTCCAGAAATACACCATTGGAAGACTACGACAATTTTTAAAAAATAGAGGCTTTGTTAGGACAGTACAAATCCCAAGAAAATTCCTCTAGTCTTTGGAGGTCATGTTGTGATTATGTGGAAAAGAGGAAGAATCTGTTCACACTGTGGTAGAATGGTCTGCATATTTCCAGGGGCTACCCAGCACAAAGTGCCCAAACTATATATTATAGCAAACGAGTTGGGAGGCAGCTTCTGTAAACATTTTCATCAAATGTCAGGGCTTATTTTTAATAGGCAAAATCCTCCCTCAGTCCATACCGAAGACATTACTCCTGTGCACATGGTTCACCATTTGGATTTGGAATTTTTATTGCTTCAGAATATCCTTGTGTCATCTCAGCAAAGAGCATAATCAATAAAAATAGCATGTAGCCTTCTCGGAGCCAGGCTCAGCAGGAGGAGAGAGCGTACATCTCTAGCTAGTGCTAAGGAGATGCCCCTCCTTGTTTCTCACACATAAACCCCTTGGTTTTCCTACTCACTCCTTGGTGGCGAGCAGGAAACAGGAGGACCGGAGCGCGCGGCGCTGCCGGCCCGTTCCAAAGGCTGCTGCAGGAGCGGAGCTGAGCCTGGGGAGCAGGGGAAACCACACTTCAGTTTTAGATGCCCAATACAAATGAAATTGAGGAGCTTTTTAGCTGATGTAATTTTCAGATCTCTACTGAGGGTTTGTCAACTAGACATTGCAGAAACTTTAACGAATTGCTCCATTCTGGCACATTTTCATGAAAAACACATGAGTAAGAATTATGTGATTGTAAGGTTTTGGCCAAGACAGGCAGAAGTACATTTTCTCAGTACTGCAAGATGGCTCAATTTCTGCTGCAGGAATTTCAGAAAAATGAAAAAGACTTCAATAAAAGTGCAAATGCAACATGGAAATATAGTCTAAATTGTGTCAGTTTGACAACGTCATAAGTTACAAAAAATAAAGACCCAAATAAAGTTCGGACATTGCCTGGCCTGCTGCACTTATGAGCTAGACTGAGAAACAGCAAACATCAGGGCAGCAGTTGTGCAAGTGGCCTTGAGAGAGGACAGAGATGGAGCTCATTGATTTCTCCTGGGTTTAGGGAAATGGGACTTACAAGCATTTGCTGTGAAGACCATTGTAGCAAGGAAAATGAATAGCCTTATTATCAGTTTCCTTTTAATGTGTTTGGTACTTTGATGTTCCCCAACTGATTGCTAATTATAATGATCTACATACTCTGAATGCAGTATGCATATGTTATTTGGATTCATAAGGCAATTTCAAAAAAATTCTGGGAGATCTGATGATATTAGAATTTGGATTCTTAAAAGGAAAGATTTAAATACAAGTAAATCTTTGGATTAAAAAAGCATCCCAAAATACATTTCATAAACTGGTATGTACTGTTTTCCCTTAATAATTTATCCATTACAAAACCTCAAAAAGATAAATCATTCTTAAACATACAGCATTTTCAAATCCTCATTTATCACATGCTTATATGTCAGAAGAAATGAAATAGTTCTTCCTTTCTACATTGTTCTACTGAACTGCAGCAAGCACAGCCAGAAATGACAGTGAGAGAGATAAGAATAATAGAGTGCCCATGTTCCTGCCTCAGGCACACTGGGAAAAAGTTACAGGTAGTTGAAAATTCCCAAAGAAAATATTTCAACTTCCTGGACATTGTTTTTATTCCTACAGATAATGCTAAACATATTTCTGAGCCATCATTTCAGGATCCCTTTTTTTTGCAGTTCTACATCACATTTCTGCCATTCACATGACTTAGCCCATAGTTGGCAGAGTGTTTTCATCACACACTGCTACAGTGAGGAGAATGCAAAAGTTTCTGAAGAAAGACTATTTTATTCTAGTAATTATGAGGGTAGTGAAGCTGGTCAGAATTATTTTCATTTTATTAATAGCTTTTTTTAAACCTCATGGAGCTGACTGTGGAAATAATCAACAGTAAAACTAAGTGGTGGAAATGAGTGAGCTAAACTAAATGCTCATCCATAAATCAGTGGCATTTTCACAAAATCAGGAGGAAAAATTCTCTGTTTCATTGCCCATCATTTTTGTGAGATTCTCCATTGCATTGGATCTAGTTTATAGCAGAGTTTTAAATTTTAAATAAAGGCAGATCTTAACTCTTTGATCCTCTAGTGGAGGAAGAGCTCCAATCCAGCTGCCAGTTACATGTTCAGACCTTAGTGCTCATGGGCAGCACATCCTTATCAAAATAAGAACTTCCATTCAACTGATATATCTGATGTAAGAACTTCCATATCTGGTATAAGATCATTCTGATTATGTCTTTTGCAATATGTTTAGGGATTTTTATGGACTTAATTATCCAGATGGTTGCAAGTATGCAAATTAGCCTTTTTTTTTTTTCTCCAAGAGTAACACATGTTTATATAGCCCAGCTTATCCATTGACTTATCATCTGAAACTCCTTTAGCAAAGAGAGAGGAACAAAGAACATACAAAGAGTTTTGAGAAAAACGTCCCTGGAGAGGAAAGAAAGGGCTGTAGCACACCAGTTCTGTTCTCCTGCTGCTGCGATCTGCAAAGACAGAAAGGATTTTTACCATTGTGACTGACACAGAGATCAGGACTGATATTCTGGCTGCGCCACCATCATTTCCTAATCGGTGATTCCTCCTCTGTGTTATTTTACCACGAGTAGAAAGCTCATTAATCCCTCAGAGGAGATGGCATTTGCAGGTGTCATCATCGATCCAGCGTGAAGAGCGGAGCAGAGCGGCTTTGCGGAGCTCGGCAGCCGCAGCTCTGTTGTGGCAGGAGCCGCGGAGCCTGCGGGCGGCCGGCTGCCGCTCAGAGCCGCTTCCGTCCGGGCTGGCGGGCTCCTGGGCAAGGAGGGAGCCTTTACCCTGGGCAAAGGCACCTCCCAACCTGCCTCCCACCCTGCCCATATTCCACCACGTGGACAGTCTGTCCCTAGACACCCCTCTTGCTTGTGCTTCGGGCAATTAATCATGGGGTTTGGATTTTCAGTCAGCAAAATCACCAAGCTATTTATTACCTTCCACATTGGAAAGTCCAGAACTTCTATCCAGAAGTGCAGATTCCTCTACCATCTCCTCAGAAAGTACTTTAAGCCTTTAAACATATTTCTCTTCAAATAGAATTAAGTAGACTGTATCTTCCCAACATAGCACCTTTTCCCAGTGTCTGACTATGAGTACATGAGTTGGGACTTGTTGAATTACACATTTTTTGAGCTTGCTGTCAGGTGATTTTGGTTTAATGTGCTAGGTAGCATTAAATATACAGCAGCGGTTTTAAAGAATTTTGGAGAATGATAAAATTAAAAGTAATACATAAGAGTTCAACTTGAAAAATTCCACCATAGCTTTTATTTTCCTTCAATTTGAGTTGTAAAAACAAAATGTTAGCATACCCTCAAAAAGGAAAGTGGAGAGAGCTTCAGGCCTGCCTAGCTCCCACAGGAATATTCCTGTCGTTATCCATGCACGGCTGACCAGCCTGTGTAACAAGTGAAGTGTCTTTCCTTGAGCTGAAATTTCACTCTATCCATTTGCTACTTCTGGATCAGTAATGGAGTCCTGCAACTCGGGGTACCTCTAAATCCCCATCCTCAGCTCTAGTATATCAAGACGACAAAATATGCATTATTAGTGCCAAAACCAGAGCATGCATTTCACATCTGGATTTATTTTAGACTTTCTCATGATAACAGCTGAATTTCTTGTCCTCACTTGGATACATTTTCAAAAATGAAAATCACCATGGCAACAGCTGTAACCATTTATTATAAAGCTATAGAAGTGGAACTAATATTTGTGAGAGAAGCTCTGTTATCGGAATAGTATTTAGTTCAGACAATACCAGAGTCATATTTCCCATGCCTTTTCTTTTTTCATTTTTTAAGAAGAATATAGAAAATATTTTCAATAATAAAATGTAGGTAGAATTGAATAGCTCAGGCAATTATAGAGATTTTCTTCTTTAGATTACTGGCTCATCCCAAATCCAGATTAGCAAAAGCCAAGAATTATCATCTGTTTAGTAGAAGCATGAACATACTTGATGGGTACCAAGGTCTGAAAATCTCACTTCCATAAACGGTACATAGGGAGGGGGCATCATCACTTGGGGAAAAAGGATGTGACCTGTCCTTGAAAGCTGCTAATGCCTAATGCACAGGAAAATCTTAATATACAGTTTGCAATACTAAACCAAGATGGTTCAAAACTCCTCTCCTTTAACATTTTGCTTCCTAACAAAACCTACTCAGCTACCCGAGATAATAATGCACTGTTTTCCCTAAGAAAATGAGGCCACAGAGAGAACTTCTGACCCAGAGCTCCAGGTCAGAACTGAGGAAGGTTCTCCAACATAGCCCGGGTACTTCAGCAATTCTCAAAGCATTAAACCCCTTTTAAAAATCTCTGCAAAAATCTGGGTAGAAAATCAACAAACTCTTTTCCAAATACTGAAAACATACGCGAAATGTAAAACTGTTTTCCTGCTTAAGACCCTTCAGATTATGATGAACCATGTTTTGTAAGAGCAGACTACACAGTGACCACATACCAAGTTGTGGTTCACATTTCTTGCTATTTATTACCCAGAAAAGAGTCTTAGCTGCAAGTATTGGAGAGCGCTGACAGGAAAAAAAAAGCTTCATATCGACTTTCAGACACCTTTCACTCTTTTTCATAGGGGATTTAATCTCTTACAGAAAACCTCCTGAAGTGAAAGAGCCCGAGGTTATTGACTGGCCACAGCTGTGGCGCAGCTCTCTGCTATCGACAATTGGGCATCCAACAGCTCCGGCTCCTACAAGCCTCTCCTGAAAGGGGATTTAGCTGTGTCGGGGATGTAGTATTTTAGTCACAAACAGCAGCTTTTCTTTTTCTGCAGCAAGCTTTCAGATCTCTTAGCAGACAATATGTATTCATTCCTCACTAAATTCTATGTTTGTTTTGAACAAAGATTGTCATTTCATCCAGCTTCGCTAAGTACTTTGTGCCATGGGCAGTTTAGCTCAGGGTGGCAACATGCACTGAAAAGAGAAGTAAAAACAAAACCCCTTGGTGCTGTGTCTGAGAAAAATTTAGCTAAAGCATGTGTTTCATACCATTTATTTTTAAGAGACTAAAATGTAGCAATCACATAGCTATTTTTCCCTTTCAGTCACTCCCGTTACCCCCACTTAATGCTTTGAATTCTTTGTAAATATCCCTGGTAGCCTATATTCTTTCCTTTCTCTTTTACATCCATATACAAGCTTTACTTAAACACTTAAACACTTAAATATTGCTGTTAAGCATAAATCATGACATTTATATAGAATGTAGGGGCTTGGCAGATCAGTGGTAAAAATGGGGTTCTTTCCTGTTTTACCAGCACTGAAGAGAGAAGACAAAAAGGAACAAGCCATTTTCCTCAAGAGAGGGAGGACTGGACACTCAGAACTGGCTAGACATGGAAAAGTAGATATTAAATGCTTCTTAATGCATAATATTCTGCTTTATTTGTGACACTAGCATGAATATGGAAAAATTGTCAAGTCAGTGGAGTTACACTGGATGTTCATCAATATATCAATAGAGTTTGAGACAGTTTTTTATCTTGGTGTTCCAACAGAATGACACTAAATCATAGTCATTTAATGCAATCTGCTCTGCTGTTCTAACACGTATCGCTCCGTGTAGGCAACCATCACGCTGCATCATTTTATCAACAGGGAGCTAGAATTCAATTGAAATAGATAAATGTCACCCTTATTTGCAAGAGTGCGGGCACTGTAAAAGACAAGGGTAGCTGAACAACATCACTGTCCCAACCTGAAGTCATACCGGCAATTTCAGTACAAACGGGAGGACTCAACACTCCCTGTTTGCCAGGAATCAGCAGGCACCTTTGATGCCTGACCCATCAGCAACGTTTTGTTACTGTGCACAGAGGTTTTATTCTTTGCACCCTGCGTGTGCACAGTAAGTCCCCTAATATCACCTTGTGCAGATACAGCAGAGCTGTAGGTGGATTAGGCTTCCAAGGGCATTTTAAACTCTTTGCCCTGTACTCACAGAATATTTACAACTACACATGAATTCATGTATTTCAAAAGAGATACCTCATTTTCACTGAAAAAAAAGTGTATTTCAGGGCCTTTGCTCATCACCCTGGACTTGTATAAGAAATAGAAGAGGAGAGAGAGAATCTCCACCTTCCCTAGATCAATAAAATTCTCACTTCAAATAGATGGCTTTTAACATCACAGATTTCTTGGAAAATAGAGGAATAACTAGCTGATGGAGAAGAAAAACCTTTAAAGTGTATATTAATATTTTATGAAATATATATTTGTTTTGAAGCAAACATTTTTATTATATACAGTCACTACATTGCATTCAGGCAGAGTAACATTAACTCTTTACACTGTGATGTCCCTTAAAGGGAAGGTTTCAGCTTTCTGAGGAAGAAGTCACTAAGATGCTTTACCAGAAACCTGGCTCAGCCGCCGTGCTCTGCTCTAGGCCTCCCGAGTACCTTTGGATTCTAGTGACTTAGAAACGAAAACTGAAGCACTAAGGTGTAATATGAAGGTCACAGGAGATAAAGATCTAGCCACATTTGAAGAAAGCAAGTTCTATGCAGTACTTTATTATTAAGGGAATACAAATCATTATGTTTAGAAGTTTAGGCAGTTGGATCTAGCAGTATGAAAGACAGGAAACATATGTCATGATATAGTGAAAAGGAACCAGAGTAAAATCCCAGTTAGAAGGTAGTCTCTAAAATATCTGCCAAACATTTTTCTAGAGTTAAACCAGGTGGCACTGCGAGGAATGTCCTGCAACCAGGTTGTGACCGGGACAAAAACCAAGACATGATGAGCTGGCCTGGGCGAGCAGTTTGGGATATTCGGGAGACTGGACTGCAAAACACTGCTAAACTCAGTAGCCTTAGTAGCTCTGTCAGCAGTTCCCACACACACACAAACAGAAAGCCAAAGCACATATTTCTGTGAAATCCAAGTTTTTGGAACCTTTACTTCTCTAAACATTTGCAAATATAGCTAGGAATAAATTTCAGAGAAGCATTCCTTAGCTAGAAGGTTGCAGGGAAAACACACCTATGTCCTTTAAGTGCATCTGCTGTGCATTTGCTCTGCTTGCTGATCACCACTT
>JAUBNY010001160.1:931214-943445 GCA_032275445.1 Crypturellus soui
AACCTTTACTTTCCCAAAAGCAGCAAAATATTTACAAATGTGCAGTAAGTGCCTGAGAGTTCCTAAATTCTTCTGCATAGAGCATGACATAATGCAGATGCACGTGTACAGGCTGAACGTTACCCATCTAACAGCGCTGGTCCCGGCCCTCTCAGGCACTGCATCAGATTAAGCTCCTACCCTCTCCCCATGATCGAAACTTTTACCAAGCCATGGATATTTAAGAATGCAAGAATATGTTTAAGGGTATAAAAATCAAGCCTTGGACCCGCATTCACTATATTTTTTGAATCCCAAAAAAGTTCACAGACCATCAGATAGACAGTTCCTATAGTGCTGCATAAACTTGACAGTTAAGATATAAATATCTATCATTTTTCATATACAAGTAAAACTCTTCCATAAACCAAACATAAAGAAAAAAAAAAAGCTACATAGTGTGCTAAGCTATATACTGCCTTGTGATCACTGTGTCATTAGTGGAACTTAGATTGTTATGGGTGATATCTGGCCCTAATCCACTCCAATCTGCCAGCTGCATTAGAAGATGTTTTGCCCCTCTGTAAACTCTGCAGCCCAGAGAGGCCAAAGCGTGAGCACCCGCACGCAGGCACGTTCACACTGACCACAGCCTCTCACTGTGGACTGTGAGAGCAGCTGTAAGAGACTGTAAGAGAGATCAGTATCTCTCTTACCGCCCGTATTTTTTCATACGAGTGGCCATGATATCTGAAATAGCCACGTGGGAGCTAAAGTCCTGTACCGCATGGATTTGAACCTATACTCCAATATGCTCTGCATTTCTTGCATGCATCCTGGGATCCAGCAGTCAGCACAAGTCCCTACCATTCCCTGCTATCTGGAGCATTTGAGACAGCTTTTAGATGAAAGCATTTGAAACTGGAATAATTTCCAGTTCCAGGAAGAACTGAAGGAAAGCAGCTAATTTCTCACCACCTTGTGAAATAAGCAGCCTAAATGGAAAGATCCAGTTAAGATATAATATCCTTGGTGCCACCCGTGCATCATCTGCTCTCAGCAGTGAAGTCAGTAGCATTTACACAGTCTTTCTGGTAGTGATTCAGTAGTGACTTAGCTGATGTTATGTTGCTTAAAACAGAATTTTTGCCGTGTACAATTAGCTGGACTAGCTTTGGTCTTGACTCAAACCAGCTGTGCGGAGCACCAGCTGCACAAGAGACACCCCAAAGCGGGGTGGGAGATACAGGTTCAGGATGCACTTTCCGCGCCGTGAGCCCCGGCACCGGAGCGCTGGTCAGCTCGTCGTTTACACTGATGCCTCGGGAGCACGTTACGTTTTACTTTGAGTTAATCACATTAGCAGTAATATTAATGCATCTAGAAGGGCTTGGGCTTCTTTCCAAAACTGTGCTGTTTATGTTCAAGGAAAATAAAGCAACAGACACCTAAAGTGGTTCAGGGAACAAGCATTTCACTGCTCTAAAAATTATTGACATAATTAATTGGAGGGAATTTTTATTTCAGAGCCAAGAATTAACTAGCCTCATCTGTAGGAAATTGTCAAAATGCATCTGGGCACAGTTTGTTTTCTTCATACAGATCTTTTGTAAAATCAGTTCTTATTTTTTTTCCTGGCAGGCAAAGCTCATTAGTAAGCTCAGTAAGATGCCAACAAAATGGCCTAATTCCTGACTTGTTTTTTGTTTGTTTGTTCTGAAAGCTGCATTCTTCTCCGTAGAGTTTATAAAAGTAGCAGTTGGATCATTTGTTACACGTAAAAATGATAGCTCTTGCAGTGTGGTGGTGCTTCTGTGTTTTTGCATTTAATGAAAATGCACTTTTAGTAATATTCCAGATTTTTTTTTTTTTACTATTATTATTAATACAGTCTCAGACCACACACAGAGCATTCGATCCGCAGACTTCCTCCCAGCACAGGGTGAGGTATCCTGATACTGGATTCCTTACAGCATGGGGTGCTCATCAATATTATATTTTAGAACTGCCAGCCATTGCAAGAGCTACAGAGAAATGCACATGTCTTGTGTCTCCTCCTTTTGTAAGATCTTAACTTTCCAACCATTAAAAAAAAAGCATTAAAGCACCTGCCATCAGTGCTAGTTCTCCCTCTCACCATGATCACTTGTTATTAACACATTAACAGGTAATATTCAAAACAGAAGGTCATGTGGCTAAAGGGAATGGAAAGCAATGCATACAGCACCAGAGCCCTTCGTTTCTGATCCTGGGGCTGCTCCAGGACTATGAGTTTGGATGGGAGGTGGCAGAGTCGCCTCAGGACAGCCTCGCTGTGATCCAGGAATATCTCAAAGTATTTCCAACAGTGGCTCCAAAGCTCAGGTTTGACGGGGCTGCTACTTAGAAGAGGATATTTTGCTGTATCTGAGTTTAAAAAGTAAAATTTAGGAAGAGTGCAGTCCTGTCAAGCTTTCCCATCATTCGCCCACAAATCCATGTCCGACTGCCTAGATACTCGCATCCAATAAGGACTATTGACTATTACCCACGTGTGGCCATGACATCTCTTCACGTGCCCAACTCCTTGCTGCTCTTGCTGTTCGGAATCGGAATCCACCTGGTTTCAGGTGCTCACACACAGGACTCGGGTGCTTCAAGAGCAGGCACTAAAAGGCTCATCCCGTTCTCTAGTTCTTGTTTTCAAAACAAGGGAGCTGCTTGAAACTTCCCTTCACTGAGAAAACAGCCCATGGCTGCCAGTGCCCTTCACCAGTGAATTAGCTGTGGAAACGCCAGCCAGGTAAGCGATGCCAGGACCAGGATACCTGGAGAACTGAAATGACCACCACAAACCCGTGGGAAGCTGCAGGAGGCCTTGCCAAGGGCTCTGCCAAGGCCCCGGGTGCCGGTGCCTGGGCTGCTTCCACCGCAGACACGCCGGGAGCCCTCCCCAAACCTCCCCTCGCTCCTCTGTGCACACAGAAACCACGGGGGGAAGTTTAGAAAGAGGAAGACTGAAGAGAAAATGTTCTTTTATGAGGGAGAACAGCAGCCCCACATGCACAGCACGCGCCATCCTGCCTGCACCAACGACGGGGAAGACGCGGCCTAGCCAGGCTGGCAGACCCAGCACAGCACTGGGTTCCTTGTAAAAAAGGCCACATCCGTAAGATGTTTTCCAGATAAGGATATAAAAAAGAGGGCAAGAGCTGGGTTTGCCACATCCTTTAAAACAAAGTTTATTAATCTAAACTTAGACTAGTGAAAAAAAAAAAAAACATTTTATGAAAGCTTTGCTTCTCCCTAAGGCGGTAGAAAATTATAACACATAAGCGAATTGTCACTTGGCAAAGCAAAGCTGTAAGTGGCGAACGGGGATGTGAAAGCTGCATCACATACTGCAATGCAATGAAAGGCACAAGAACAGCATATGTCTATAGGCATATATTAAAAGGAAAAGCAAAACCACAACAAATAAAAAGGAAAACGAGGGAGAATTTCACAACAGGGACTGTACAAGACAGACCCATTTTACTCACACAATGTGCAAAGCTGCCACTACACAGAACTAAGGTCTCATGACTCTGGTTGCTGTCAGCCTTAGCACTCATTCTGCTCTAATTTTATCCACATGACGATACTTCTTGATGATTTCAGATGATGATTTCAGAAAGTCACAAGGAAGAAGTGAAATGCTGCTTGTCTGAGTCTGCTGTGGTTCCTATTTCCAGGCAAGTGGCTGAGCCTGCTCTGTGGGTACGACCACACAGGACAGTGACCTGATCCACTTCGGTGCCAGAAGCACTAGAGACAGATCACAACTTAACAAAAATCACCACCCGGAGTGCCTGATCGCACCACCTCTGTTATTGCCTTTTGTCATACAGATGGAGCTCAGGTTTCTTCAAAGCGATACCATTTTGATGATACGTATTTTTAGTGCATCGACTAATACCAAGAAAAAATAGGAGGAACAGAGTACAAGCAAGTTCCCAGCTAGCTAAAGAGGTAGTTCATCAGTCTAGTTGCTATTTGCATACATACATTGTGTAAATGTGAATGCAAACTTTTTTAATTAAATTCACACAGCTGCTGCCTGGCTCTAAGGAAATTATTTGTAAAACTTTATGCAGTAGCATCATTCAAATTTCTTTTTCATACTTAAAAGCACAACTAGAAAACTTGTGGCCTGCTGATAGAGCACTCCAGCTGTGTATTCAGCCTTTGCTTCATTTGCAGTTCCAGTCACTCATGTCCTGCAGCTGTATATTAATTTAGCTTGATTGCCAACTCTACAACTACATAGTTTCCCCATAAGTCACCCAAAAACGTGCCATGAACCTTGGCGGTAAAACCAATGTTTAGCACTACCTTTCCAAAAACATGGTGTTTCCAGTTTTACGCAATTAGAAGTTCAAAATTCAAAGTGTGGCAAGATTTCTCTTATTTACATGCTTCCTCTCACTTCATTCTTGCACTTTGCATACATAAGACAGAAAGCATTAGCCACGTGACAAAGAGCTGTCAGAACCATTTAGGAAGCATCATTTACCTGATAATTTTCTTTGATCCCTCTCAGCATGAAATGAAACTGATTTGCTCTTTCTGCTGTGAGCCACAAGTGATTATTCTAGCCTTAAACTTAAGCCAAAGTGTTTTTATTTACTAACCATACCAGTCTGAGCTGAGCAGTAAAGATTTATAAACATGCCATAATTCTCCATGGGACTTATGTCCATCAAAATGCACTATAACAGCATAGATGTTTTGGACAGCTGCTTGCGGGCTGATGCACAGAGTAAGCAATCTATAAGAAAAAAACAGACTTTCGGTGTCAGTTTTTTAGGAAAAGACAGCAGCACCGTTACAGCCATGTGGACAAGAAAAATGCTCCTAGCAATCATTATTTATCCTGAAGCTTTTTTAATTTCAATAATAATGATTTATTTGGGATGGTAAAACAATCTCTTTTGGATTTTGCTCATGTTTCTAGTCTTTACAGTTAATAATTCTGTACTCAGAGCAATAGGCTGATGGATAGCCACAAACTTCAGATTTATTCATGCAAAAATATTCAAGACTCCTGTTGCAAAAGCTGTTTAATGGCTGTCTTTGAAAATTGGGTTATAAATCACTTACTCAAAAAACCCTTCCTGATACAGGCAGTTTTTGAGATCCAGGCTGAAGCTTACAGGCTGCTTCAGTTACAAAGAGCCAGCTGGGGCTGAGACAGAGGCTATTGAGAAGGCTGCACGGAGAAGGTTGCGCCTTCCAGGAAGACCTTCGACAGGGGGGAAAAACGCTGATATTATTATTATTATTTTGCACCAGCGCTCCTAAGGCTCTAAATATAATCATAGCTCTGTTATGCCAGGCATTATAGCTAAACATAGCTCTGTTATGGCAGAGTTGGTGGAGAACTTATCCTACAATGGTGAATTTGAAGTAATTTTAAGTGAGGAAACGGAAGGGTCTCTGTCTCAAAGTGATTGACTGCCCAGCATTCCTATGGATTGCTTGTGTATTTCTTACTTCTGTTTTCCCTAACGATGAATTTATCTTTCCATCTATTTTTCATTACAAATATAGGAAAAAGATATTCTCGGCAGCTTTGTGACAAATTCCTCCTTTTGTTATGAAACACGTTCCAACTGTCGCTAAAAAAATGGTGCCCTCGACAGCGCGCAGGGGGTTAAACCCGTCAGCCGCGAGGTCCTTCTGCAGCCTCGCGCAGAGCTCCGCGGCGGCCGGGCCCGACCGCGAGAGCAGCCGAGGGCTCCGGTCTCGGCTCCAGCAGCTCTGGCAAGGGTCTGAATCCAGGCTTGGATCCAGCCAGGCTTAAAAAACCAAAGTCACAGAACAGCTTTCAGGTATTTACTCTCAGTTTGGAAGTCCTTAATATCTGGGGCATCTGAACCTATGGCATTATTAAAGCTCATCTAAATGCCAGTAGATGAACTGCGCTGCCATGCAGAGCTGATTTGAAAGTCTTCAATGCATTTGTCTTTATGGAAAAGAAAATGCTGTTTTTAATAAAAGCTAAATCCTCTTCAAAATGTGTAAATTTCAGCCAATTTTTCCTTATAATACTTTAGAAAAATTGAGAACGAACACAAATGCAAAAACAGAAAAGCATAGAGTAGATATTTGAAAATTAAAAGTCTAATTCTCACTTTGTGCAGTCTGAGAAATAGGAGAAATAAATGGAGTTTCATGGTGATTGGCAGCAACTGAAATAAGCCTGACTGCTATTGGGATCCAAAAAGCCACTTACTACTTAAACAAATCACAGCCACTTACTTGTTAAACAAACTGCACCACCATATTATTTGTGGATATTACAGATATTTATGAATATTATGGGTCCAAGCCATTGGCTCAAACGAACATGAGAAGCAGAAACTAGAAAGATTGTTGGAGAAAGATATCCTACATTGCCTACAGCTGCTTTCTACCAGTCCTGATGCTCAGCTTATCTAAAGCTACCTGAGAATAAGCTGATGATGAAAAATCTGCTCAGTAAAATGTCATGTTTCACATTCTGAAAACATAAAACATTTACCCTGTTGTGAAACCAGGATTAAAGGTTTTCTGCCACAGGAAGCTGAACCAGGTCTGTGGCTGGAGACAAGTCTGAGCAGAGCAGGATGGAAGAACAGATTCCCCCTGTGACTTCCTTATCTTAGAAGTATTTTTGGAGGAAAAAAATCCTATTATATTTTTGCTTCTTTGTCTCTTAAAGAGACATGCTCCAGTAAACACAGATTCTTATACAAAAGCTCAGCTTTTGCAATAGTTTCACCAACAATGAAAATTGATAAAGATCACAGCAGTGCCAGTGTTTTAATAAGAAATGTAAGGTCTTTCTTAGTTGCTGTTTCATAACAAAGAGAAAGTCATCTAACCTATATTCATTCCAAACAGGCTGGTTGAGAGGTCATCCAAAATGCTTAATGTATAAAATGAAAAGGTGCAGAAACAGAAAAGCAGAAATAAAAACATACAATAGCCATAGAAGAGCCAACAATAAAGGAAGGAGGAACAGAGAGGAGCTTGGAAAGCAGGACAGAAGAAAAAGGGGAAATATAAAATGTAAACAATAGAAGAATAGGAACAAAATGGACAGCAAGTAAGATGAGAGAAGGAAAAAATATATAGCTTGGAGAATATTTTTCTGACCATCCATTTTATCTTCTCAATGGGAAAAATGAGGATATAAAAGGGGAAAATATTTTTAACACATATTTGGCAATAACTTAGAGATCTTCACAGCAATCAGAGTTTTAATTCTGCAGATTGTAGTAGCAGTAGCACTAGATATTGCAGGACTTATGAGGAAGCCAAAGGTGGAAGCCTGAATTGCATGTCTGTGCTTCATTTCAGTTGTCTTGACGGTCTCTTATGATTTGTTATGCTTTGTTTTTTTTCACAACTTGCAGTTTAAAAAGATTGCATTCTAGTTCCTATCTACCATATCAGAGTTAATTATAGCAGACCACGATTTTCTGTGCTAGGTGCCCAATGTCAGGCTCCAAAGTCTATGTCTGGATTCAAAATAATTAGCCTTGGTTTCAGAAGTGTCTAAACTGAGCCTTAGTGCATACTTACTGAAATGACGTACATCACTGATGCCCCAGTGCTGCTGGACCCATGAAGTGAATAGCACCCTTAGAAACTTCTAGAAACTTAAAGGACAACAGGGCAAAAAGAAAAAAAAAAAAAAAAAACACAGCTATATTTATTCTCTCTCCTTGTCGAGTCAGCACCAGGATCATTATTTTTAATCAAAAGAAATATTTATGCCTAGAGGACTCAGATTTGCTGAAGCTCAAGAGCTGTGATAGAAACAAGCCTCCATTCTCTCCTCCACTAGGATTTACATATAAAAAGCGGCTCCTTTGCATACGTTCCTGTCCTTGGCTCTGGCTGCATGCAAGCATGTGCTTACTATTTACGGCAAAGGTTGCTGAGCCAACTAATGGTTAATAATAAATATGATTTTAAAAGGTATTTTGATGTGCTGCTAATGAGAGCAAAAACATGCCCACCACAGGAGGATGCTAGGGAGAGAGGGATGGGGCCCTCGCTGAGCATCTGCTGGAATAATAACGCATTGTCTCTGCATCACTAACTCGCGCATCAGCTCAGGGGAGCTGACGCGGCGGGGCAGCCTGGGAGACGCTCGGGCACCGCGGGCTGCCCCCCAGCCCAGCGACACGGAGGCTGCTGCTCTCCCCCCGTCACCCTGGCGTGGGGCTGCCCCATCCGCCACCTCCCCCGCTCCCAGCCCCACTTCCCTCCACTCACACTAGGGCCGTACCCAGCGCGTGCCAATTCTCCCACCCCATCACTGAAGTCTGTTTTTTTTTCCCCTCCTGTCATGTTAATAAAATGCCAATCTCAGGTATTACAGACATTAAGAAGAATGTCTTGTTTCCTAAGTACTCATTAAGGATGACTGTCTTGACTAAGAAAGTGATATTAGTGTTTTGCCCGCTCCTCTCTGCATTTCTTGCTTGGTGGAAAATGGGAGGCACAGGAGAGACTTTTCCACCCACAGAACTCTCTAACCTATAGCAGGTCACGGCCATCTCTTATTTTGTTTTAAACAGAGTTGGTGTGGATCCAGATGAAGACCTGAAAGCAGAAGCTGCACACCAGGTATGTTACAATTTCAAATATATATGGTGAAATAAAAGCTATTAAATTGTTGACAAATCGCATGTGTAAAAAATAGCATTATACCTAAAAAAAATTTAAACAGGCAGGTTAAAATAGTGGGAGCTACAAAACATTTTGTAACTGTTTATTGTTCAAAGACTAGAGGAAATCATATATATATGTATCTACATATAGATACACACAAACTGACATAAGAAATATATAACTGAAAATGTTACACAATTTTGGAAATGATTGTAAATAAGGTCAAATAAAAATAAAGTTAAGAGGTCAAATACACAAAATAAGGAAAGCAGTACCATGAGAAATCCAAATATTTATGATCTCCCAAATGCTGCATTTATGGAAATGAGATATTTAATTCTCCGCATTAAATAAGTAAAATTTGAAATGTTCCCATTTTAACTTCTAGTAGGTCATTTTCCTGGAAATACAGTTAATTTTCCACATAACAACCTGGGTATCTAGTGAAGTGGAAAACTCTAAACTAAAGGAGTTATTTAACAAGCTGCAGCTGTTCATCTGCCCCCTTCTCTTTTTTGTCATATACGTACGAAATTGCTTCAAATGCAGCACTGCCTGCAACAACAATAAAAATCTATAAAACAGTCAATACAGAGACATAACACACCCTTTAGCATGGTAGGTGGAACAGAAGTAGGACTAGAGAAAAATCAATGCTACCTTAGCTAAGTTGCAAAGCAAAAGGCAAAATAATTGCCTAATGCCACCCGTGTCCCTGTTTCCAGGTAATAAGTCCCCTGCTCTTTCAGACTGCACAGCTGGAAGCAAAGTAAAATAACCCAATGGTGAGATTATTGTAGGAAATAAGTTATGGCAACTCACCTGAAAATAAATAACTTTAGGCAGAATTTTCACTATCACCCTCTTCAACATCTAGGAAAGATTTCCTGCAAAGTCCCCGCCCACAACCTTACCAAGACTGTGGTCTAGAACCTTAATCTTCAACCTAATCTTGCTTGCATTTCAAAACTGTTTAATTTCAGAAAATATTACACTTAACAGCACTCATGAATTATTAAGCATCAGAGAATGCTGAATTATTTTCAAGGTATAAAATCTACTGAATTCAAAGGGCTTATTTTCTCCTTGTTATATTAAAAATGAAAAAAAAAAAAAAAAAATGAATATCAATAATGCGACCAATATCCAACTGCGTCCTGTGAATTAACACCTCACTCTGTTGACAAAACTCAGCAATACAATATGCTAGGTGTAGATAAATACAACACATATCATGCCCTGTCATGTCTAAATCAGCATTACTTATAGCAGTAAACCTTACTTTGGAAGGCAGTTTTGTTTGCTCTGATTTGCTTTTTTCCCCATGGTCTTTTTTCATTTTGCTGACTTTCTTCTATTTGACATCTCAGCCTTTTACTATCTCAGACTTCTACTGCATTCGCTCAAGATCTCTTTGTTTCAACTCAGTACCCATCATTATTATTCAATTTACTTCAGATTATTTCTTTAAATTTTCTCTTTTCCTTCATGATTTTCCAAATTATATGCTTCCTGACTTTTTTGGTGGCTCAGTTCTTGTATCTCATACAGCTCTGTCACACCAAACGCAGATTTGCTCAAGTGACTACAAAGCAAAGCTTTTAGTCACAGTTTTCCAGTTTCATCTTTTTATCTCACTTTTATGCTTTTTCCCCCCAAAGATGACACCTGCCGACTCACCCCGCTCCTACATAATCCCCTGCACGGGACAGCTCCGCTGCGCCCTCGTGGGCGGCCTCGGCTGCTCTGCGAGCGATGGGCTCGGGGGCTGTAGGAGGCAGGAGCCCGGGGCTGGGACGGGCAGACCCGTGGCTGGATCCAGCAGTCACTTCTTGGCAGCCTGCAAAGAACAAGTCCCAGATCCTATCTTCCTTATGACATATCCCCCACACCACATCCCTCAATCCAAAGCAAGAGAAGAGAAGCAAACTTAACACCCCTTCCTCTCGATTAAAACTCGCAGGAACTATAAATATACAAGAGACACGGGCCACGCTGCTGAATCTTCGAGTTTAATTTTAAAGGCCATCTATTCAACAGCAGAGATAAAACTGCCTGAGTAAGTCTACCTGATGCAACTGAGGCCAAAGTACCTAAACTTCTGTCTCCTCTCTCAAGGAAACATGACCAAGAGAAAACAATACATGAATTAGCACATATCTATCACAATGTCTCCCACAGCCAATTAAACGTCTGACCTTTCAAACCTTAACGCATGGCTTCAGTGCCATGCACCAGAAACAAGGACCAGATTCACTCAAGAGTAAGATGTGTGGAACCCAGCAAATTTAGTAGAAATCAATCCTGTAGGCGCCTCTGCTTCCCGCCAGAGCAGGGCAGCCTCAAAGGATGACGAGGCCTGAATCCTGGTGTCCCATGTGGCTGCAGTTAGCCCCAGGACACAGGGTGTTCTGGCGAGTGCCACTCACTGTGTTTGTAACCAGACCTGGATTTCCAACCCTGTGAGTAGCAGGGCAGAAGACAACAGCAGCTACATGGGCTGCATAGCCCTGATCCTTTCCTATTTCTTTACTCCTTTCCCTCTTCTTTCCTTCCCACCCCTCTCCTCCCACGGAACTATTCTGCTCTGCAGGACTGGAGTTATTATTTATGAGTTCCTTGTACGTAGTCATTTCTGGCCTTCTGATTATGCTCGTTGCTTATTCTGGCCTGGCTCAAGCAGTGATTTGGGCAGTCAGCTCACAGGAAGATTAAAACTTCAGTTGCAAGAACTGGGCTCCTTGCCTAGCAGAGTTATAGTCTATTAATTTATAATCACCACCTGGACTTCGCCACGCCAAGATCGCACCCAGCAAAAGCACCTTGCGTTTTTTTTGTTTCGCCTGTCTTGCTCTAAACATGTTTATCACCTAGGCATTATACATAAAGGGAGGATATAAGAGCAAACTTATTAATAACTATTCATTTGCTGATGGACTTTCATAACTCAGGTCTGAAAAAAAGCATAATATATAGAAATAACCAAAAACAGTCAGGCTGCTACACATGCCCACACATTCCTACACATTCAAACACAGAGAGCTAACTCTGGTGAGCAGAATACAGGACAAATAATCACCAAGCTAAGCTGCAAAGTTGATTTAATAAAAAAGTCAAAAACTTGCCTGGAATTTTTTTTTTTTGGTTGAGGTTTTTTTATTTGTTCATTTTTTTAAACTAATTTCCCCCTAAACAAAGATAGTTGAAATCTTTTATTGAGTGTTTTTTTTTTTTAATCACATAAATTCTGCTAGGTTAATCTCCATAAACGTCCATAAACAAGTGCATTTTCCACAAGCACTTTGGAAGGATGTTGTAGATATAGTATTAATCTCAGAGGAAAACTAAGTAGCCCACTAAATACCTATCAACATCATCTCAGTTAAACTAATGTTCATTAAACAAAATAAGTATATATATCGATCTCTACATTTTTGTGGGTAACTGAAGAAAATATCCATCTCTGTCCCACCAGCTTTATCTGTCAGCTGGTTGGTGAACTGGTCATTCCCAAGCACAGGCTGAGAAGCACATCTTCTTCCATGCTGATTTTTCTAATCTCTA
>JAUBNY010001160.1:1000708-1011035 GCA_032275445.1 Crypturellus soui
TGGGAGGGTGATGCTGAGTTGAGGTGTCAAATGCTTTGACTTGCCTTTCGGAAACCCTTTTTCTCCCCTGCTCTTAATCTTAAGGTCCTTTAGGGCAGGAGGCTCCGTTTGCCCCTGCTGCATCACTCCATGCAGGGTGGCAGTGCAGAATCTAAGCCCTCCTCGTCCTGCCCACGTGTGCAGCAAAGAGGCACAACCAAGGCTAGAGAGTCTGGGGAATACTTTCATGTCCATATTCATTTTGTTCTAATAAGCCTAAGAAGTGACTTTCTGTACCAGGGGAGGACAGTATTTGCAGCTCTTGCTTTTTAAAGCCTGACTGGCAAAGACAGTCTTAAATTTAGTTGCCTCATGTCAATAACTTAGTGGCACAGTAAATAGAGTCCTTATCAGACAAACTAGATCCGCAAACATAGAATAAACAGTTTGTTCCTCACAAGACTTCACGGTCAGCCAGCAATTCCCTTTTATAAACACCGCAGCCCTCAGGCTCTTCCTTTCCCTGACCCTGCTCCGCTCTCTCATGTCTGTCCAGCTCCTCCCTTTGTCTCACCCCATCCCTCTCCAGTGACAGAAAAGCTCAAATAAGGGGTAAGTTCAAATGCAGGGGCTGCCTGGCCTGCTCAAAGCAGGCAGGTTCCGGAGCTCTGCAGGGGCT
This sequence comes from Crypturellus soui, assembly GCA_032275445.1. Classification (NCBI taxonomy): domain Eukaryota; kingdom Metazoa; phylum Chordata; class Aves; order Tinamiformes; family Tinamidae; genus Crypturellus; species Crypturellus soui. The sequence continues at coordinate 1,001,367 of JAUBNY010001160.1, forward strand.
CCCTCCAGCACCAGCTTCCAGGGGAATCATCTCGCCACCCCCTGGAATGCGGCACAGGAGCCTCCAGCCAGCTGAGCACCAGCAGCGCTTGTGACACACAAGAGAGTGAGAAGATCTGCAGGGCAGCGCTTGAAGCACTTGTGCACGCTGTAACGCACGTAAGGTGAGGTTTAGATCAGAGCATATTCCACTTAGAATGCCAAGCCTATTTGATCTATATACATAAGGTTAGGTTTAGATTGGAGAACGTTCAATTTTAAATGCCAAACCTATTTGATCTATATCGGCAACTGATTGCTCAGATTAATTATTAACACGGTGCCACTGGCATCAGATTGCCTTTTTATCTGAAAACAGGACTGTAATTTATTTTTTAATCTGTCTTTGGTCAAATACTCAAGCATATTTCTTCTGCTTTTAAATGAACTTGCCCTGCAAACAGAAGCGGGTCCTGTTCTGCATTCAAGCCTTGTCAACGTAAATCAGTGCTCAAACAACACGCTCATGACACTTCTTTTTTTAAACTTATTTCTAGCTCTGCCATTATCAGCTTTCGTGCTAGGCTGCATTTACTGACAAAGAGGGACGTCCCTCTGGCACAGGGGGAACAGGCCACGTGGTTAAAGCCCCCGATAATGCACAGGCCCTCCAAGCACCTGCTAAAACCCATCATTTCTGTCACCAGATTCCTCTCATGAGTGGCACACACAGTGCCCCACACATTATGCTCGCCCCACCTTCGCTTTTACAACTGAGTGTTTCCCCCTTTGGTATCAACCCCAAATTGACAACTCCAGTGCTTAATTCACTGTGAAAAGCATCGACCACAACTGGCACTTTAACAGAGGATACAACTTGCAGCGAGGAGGCTGCTGGTATTCACAGGCTCAGATTTGGCTAAGTAATTTTCTGTGCAGGTGCAAAACTTAGAGGTTTCAAGAGCCTTCTGAGCCATGGCAAGATGAACAGGGACTATTTCAGGAAACCCCAGTTTAAGGAGGGGGGGGGGGTAAAAAAAAAAAAAAAAAAAAAAAAAAAAAAAAAAAAAAAAAAAAAAACAAGAAACAACAGAAAGACATGCACACACTCCTTCACAGTCTATTGATGCATCTTGGAGCACCTTTATCCTACAAAAAGCATAGTCCTAAAAACAAGATGTAAGCTTATTTACCTCATTTTTTTTTCTCCAGAAGTCATGCTTGCTTCCAGAATATTAACAGTCCTTCAAATGTTTGCATCAACAACTTCACAGGAAAGAAAAACTTTTACCCAGCTACAAAATAACTCAATACAAGTATGTAATAGCAAAATTACAAGATACAAGAGCAATAGCTCCTCCACTAACATGCTTGCTCTCATTTTGTGATGCCTGGTACAGGGACCTCATGCCCAAACACTTTCTAAGTTTTTCTTACTATATCAGCTGCTTAAATAAAAATTATCATTTCAACCTATAAGTTTTGTATCTCACATCTGAGTGACAACACGTCAGACCTAACAACCACTGTGTTAACACTACCCAATCCATACTTCAAAATATGAAAATCAATACACTAAAACATCAGATCCTCAAGTCAGAGGCACGATGATCAAAGAGTAACTGAACAAGAAGCTGCCTGTATGAGCAGCTTTCCAGCACATCAACAGCAAAGCTGCCTCTTAAAGGACCTGGGCAGAAATGTATTCTCACTGTTAATGATTTCAAAGCAGAGTTGCTCCCCGCAGCTGCCTCGGGCGCTGCTGGGCAGCAGGGATGTGAGCGCAGCCACCAGGCTGCTCGGAGAAAGCTCCGGCACCAGGAGCGCCGAGGGCACCCAGGGCCCAACGTGCCCTGCAGGCACCATGTGTCAAAGACAGAGCAGAGACAATAGCCAAAAACCTCAGAACAGACCCAGAAAAGCTGCAGTCTGAGCAGCAGGGTCTGATCCCTGCAATCTATTCACCTGCAATACTCCCTTATGCTCAGCAGCAGTTTGCCCGTGCAGAGACCCTCAGATATTGGTTTTCAGGACTAAAATGCACCACTCACAATTTTAAACAGATTTATTTTGTGGCATTTGCAATGTCTGCACACCACTTGGTTACAAGGCTCAACTGGGGCTAACGTCAACGCTAAGGTGGCTACAGCTTCACAGCCACATTCCTGTGTCCTGACATTGCCCCCAAGCCTTACTCACTGCAGCACATCCTCTAGCACATTAAGCCGAACTAAAGCTAGACCCAGGACTGTGCTCAGCTCAAAACATGTCTCAAGAGAGGCCAACACACAGCACATGCCCGATGCCAGGTTACTGATCCCTGCCCATCTTCTCATTTCACCCTTCACAGAAAGGGGTGCCTGGCACAGACATGGAAAGGGTCAGGCAGGAGCTCGTGTTGATGGAAGAAGTTGCTAGCGGAGAGAAATTTTATCATTCCTCATACTTTGTAATAGCTCTTTTTAAAAAAGGACCTTCAAGGTCTTGGGGTAAGAGTGAAGACTAAGAAAGGGAGAAGCACTTGCTCATACTATTGCTAGTCCTTGTGACAACTAGCAATATTTGCTTTGGTTCATACCACAGTACTTCATGATACTACTTTGTGCAGTGGTAATAATCACTAATTTTGATGCTAAAATTATAAGCAGATTTCTCATTATCATTTTATTCTTAAGAAGCAATGCAACTGCACGTGCAGTTCTGCTATTACTGTGCAGCCTATTATTTTAGGTACTTAGCTGGCCATAAAGATACAAGTGTGGCACATAAATACACAGAACATATTGTCATTATAAAGGAAAAATTGAACATGCATAATCTTCAGAATAAAAAAAGCACCACCACAGCACACAGATACAAGGATGTGTACACATCAAAGTGGTACCATGCTGGCACTGCTTGCTACTTTGGCAGTAGGTAGGCCACCAGGCTTCTGCACAGCCTCAACCCCCATTTACCCAGGCAGCAGGCACAAATCCTGCCTGCTCATGCCTCTCCCAAAACTTTAATGAAACTCAAAAAAAAAAAAAGAGGCTTTTAAGTGACTTTGAATGCTTCTGATAAAAACCTAGATAAATAGTTGCTTACAAAGCAGTCATGAGTGAAATATTAAAAAAAAAAAAAAAAAAAAAAAAAAAAACCACCACACCACACACACCACTAGCCTGCTGCGCCAGGTAGGTAGTACTAACTCCTCATGCTTATCCAGCAGCCTGGGAAATCCTTTAGTAGATTATACACACAGGCAAAGATTAAGTCCACTTTAATCAGTGAATTTCATTTTCTTACTGCCTTTCATAAAAAGAGATAAAGCCAGATAACAATAATAAAGAAATAAGTTATGACAGAGCTGTACCAAGCAAAAGGCAAACCGGTAATTCAATGAGCTTAAGGCTCCTTTGTTTGCAAAGGAAAGGAAAACATGAGAAGTCTAAGGAAAAAAATCATAATGAAGCAGTTCTAGAGCAGCCTAGCCCCAAAGGACTGGAGTCAGAGGCCACAAGAGCTTGGGAAGCTGCACGGGGGAAGACAGCCAGGTTGTAGCCGAGTCCTTCCTCCGCATGGGCCGCTCAGCCCACGAAGCCCATGGAGCCGCAAGGTGCAGAGCGGCCCCTCTCTGTCTGCCTCCCGCAGGCTCTGAGCCCATCCTTGGCAGGACAGCTCAGGGACCAGCTCAGGTTCCCACCAGTGGCTTTGCTTTCCCAACACTCCATGTTCAGGGCTGGGAACTCCAGGGAGTATCCTAGGGCTGCTGCTAGGAAGAGAAGCAGCAGGTAAAGCTGTTAAAATACACACTTCATCCCCAGTAAACCCTGTACCCCCTCACTACCAACTAAGGGAAGCAGCAGGAGAGGGAGCCCCTCTATCTAGACATTTCCTGAACAGCTGTTTTGAAAAGTTTCTTCCTATATACTGCTTTGAACAATATGGAGATGCTTAATTTTATTTACACGCCAAGAGCACAGACAAATGCCTATTAAGTAATGCTACCATCGCTTAATGTAAATTGATGGAATAAAAAAGTGTCCAAGAATACGCACAGCTAAAAATAATAATAATGAGTTTTGAAAGCCAGGAAGGAAGTTTTTGTCCATTAGAAAACAGCCAGTGAGGATAACAGCCCTCTGCCAGGAGACAACCATCAGCCACAAACCCGTCTTATCAAGACGTAACTTGTCAGGGAAGTTACCCTGACACATCAGAGACCACAGTGAAGCGGGGACACAGCGTAGGGACAGATCAGTGGGGTCAGGTGGCACGTAATACCCAGCAGCAACAGAAATCGTGATGCAAGTTACAGCCCCAAAGCAGCTGTGGGAAAAGTCTAGTCGACTTTACCAGCATGAGGCCAAAGTAAGCAGCTGAAGACCCTTGAGGAAGACAAGTTTAAGCTGTGTCATTGGCAACACTGGCATTAAATTGAGAAGTGGAGGACAATGAAAAATGAGCAGACAGAGAGATAAGTCTCCTTTAACAATAGCCTCTGCTAGATTTCAATAACCGAGATACTCAAAATCCTTTTATAGCTAATTTAGGACTCTAGAGAAGTGACAGGTTCACAGCCCTGAATACTTAAATATCAGAGGAACATGAAATAGAGAATATTAAACAGGACAATTTTTGCAGGCAGTGCCGCCTGATTTTTCTTTGATGCTAAGAGGAGGACATCAGCTGCATGGGTGGATTTGCAGAGGCAGGATCTGCAGCCATTGGTGTCTCACCAGAGAGACACCCAGGAGCCACCTCAGACATTGGGTAAAACCAACCACACCAGCTAGAGGCGAGTTAAGCGTGTCTGGTACCTGGAGACATCAGACTGAATAAACTCCTCCAGGAGTTGCTCTGGAGCGTGTGTATATACACCCACATATATATATATATATATATATGTATATATATATGGGTAGCAGAGTCCTGCAGCAGCCTCCAGGCTTTGTAGCTTTCTGCTTGTCCACCAAGAATGGAGCTGAGCTTCTCACAGCATGTCTCAAAGCAAAGCTTGCCCTTGGGGCATCCCTTATTCAGGGCACAGACGTGACAATCGCAGCTGAGTGGCTTTGTGGGGTCTGGATTCTGAAACGGGTAGGCCAAGGAAAATAAAAACTGAAAATACAGATAGAGACTCAGAAAGGAGAAACTTTCACAACAAGTTAGCAGCAGGTCCATCTCAAGAAGGAGGAATTGGCTTCCTTAAAATTCCTTTAAGGCATGGCTTCCTTAAAATACCAACCCTGCCTAAATTGTAACAATTGATAGGGGAAAAAATTATCATCTAAGGTCATTGGAAAAATAATTTATGATATGCACATATTGCTAGTTAAAGGTAATATAGGAAAGACAAGTTGAATCACAAATAATATGGAGAAGCACTGAACAGAGAAGTCTGATTCCATCAGATTATAATTCCACTGTATGGAGAGAAGTATCACACTGTTCAGAAAACCTGTATAATGGTATAATGACATGATGCCTTCCCTACAGCAAAGCTACAGAACTTTCTCTCAGGAAAAAGAAAAAGCCTACCAATAAGGCTCAAAAAAGGCTATGTTAGGACATAAATGTAGCATTACCCCACTGTCTTCAGAAGCACAAGACACACACCAACTTATAGTACCTTGTGACCTTGCCGGAAGAGTACAGCAAGGAAAAACTAAGATGGTTACTTCAATAGTACTGAAATTTTTAAACCATAAAATCAAGAAAGATTAATCACATTAACAAAGTGCCCTTAAAATCAGTACCAATACAGAGAGCATTTAATTTATTCCAATAGTTTAGACTACAGACGCTTCAGGACAGGTATTTTTTTGTACCAACATGACCCACAAAGATACTCTTCAATATATATTAAAACCTCAAGCAGAGAAAACAAGGAAGAGACTAATATGCAAGAAAGTCTGGTGCTGAAGAAGGGAAAATTGATTTTAAGAGAAGCAACTTGAAGAAAAGATGGATAGGTTTCTACTGCAAAATAAAGGCAGGCCTCCCCAGTTCACATGCGAGCAGTACAGGTAGGGAGGAGGAGGAGGAGGGTCTGTCTGCAGAGGCAGAGCGCGGTGCTGCTGCAGCTGAGCTGCTCCTCGGAGCCGCCTCGCCAAGCACCGCACTGTGGACACACGCTGAGCGGTGCTGGATAGCAGCCACCGCTCCTCTTGCACACACCCCAGAAAGGGGCCGCACTCTTGCATTTGACTGCATTTTTTAAATCTGAATGAGTAAAAGCAGCCAAAAATAGCTCACAAAAGGTCAAAGCCCAGGAAGACTGAAATCCCACTGATTTCTACAGTATTAAAGGACAATTTAAGAGACTTCCAAACACAACAGCATCTGCAAAGCTGTTTCTCTCGTCTGTTTTCAATAACCTACACACTGCCCTTGCATGGTAGGTGGATTACCAGCACCAGCTACTTGCTCCTCAAGTACTAAAGACTTCATCTTTTACATTACGTTTTTAAAGAAAAGTTTTAGAACTGTTTCACTTACAACACTCTGCAGAGCTATAGATGTCATTATGTTGCTGCACATGGACATCCAGCTACGGGATTGTGCTCAGACCACAGGAATCAACACGTCAGAGACTGGTACCTCTAACTGCTCCTGCACTCGGCTCAGCTCCAGACGTGGAGCATCCTCCCAGCCCCAGGCTGCAGAGCTTCATCACACGAGCCAGTACAGCGCCCTTCTAAAGCCTTGCAGGGCTCATGGCTGGGAAAACCAGCTGGAAATAGGTGTTTGGGGCACCCCTGGTTGCGTGGCTCTCCCAAGGCCGTGGAGGGAGACTGAACTGGTACAGCCTGGGCACGGTGCCCCCACAGCAGCTCCGTGCAGAGGCTGCAGCAGCCACATCCTCACAGGCCCTCGGCAGCCGCAGTCACACATATGGGGTTGCCTCATCTGCTGCCGCTGCCACTCAGGGGTCAGCACCAACCTGCTCAGCAGGTTCCCTCGTGCTGCCTCTGCCCATTGCCCACATCCCCGCACAAGATCACTGCCATGATCTAGGTTAAACAGGGATTATTTTTAACGTAGCCCAGCTTGCTGATCCAGTTCAGAACAGGCACGCTGAGGCGGCTGGCAGGCCGGCAGCACAGCCGAGCCCTGGGAAAGTTTCTCTTACCACATGGGCCCCAGACCGTGGCGTCAGATGTGTCCATGCCCACACCACCACACCGGGGCCGGGGGACTCCCTCCTGTGCCTCTGGCAAGGCGGGCAACACAGGCGTGAAGCCGTGTGGCTTCAAAAGCATTGCGATGAGACGGCAAGCGTGTGAGGCAAGTGCCACATCACAGAAAAATCCCTGTGCATGGAGCTCCCCTCACACAACCCCACCGAGCTCCTTGGAACAAGAGTAGCCTCACGCTGGAAAGTTGTACCAACCCCTCAGGCCTCCCTGAGGCCCATTTTATGAGCAGCAAAGGGTTAGGCCCTTACAAAACAAGATCCTGACCCACTGCAGCCTTCAACAGGGCCACCGCATCACACATCGCTTTTTGCTGTGATAAGGATGCTGGAAGAAGACAACAACCAGATTTCAACAACAACAAGTGCAAAAAGCACCTTTGAGATGCATTTAACTCAAAGCATCCTGGAGGGCTTTAGGAATATAAGTTCCAATCTCTAGATTCAATTTGTCTGCTTCACTCTTTCCCAGCAGGATGCACTATGGGGTCTTGCTCATCAGTCACTAGTCAAAAGTTAAGTTCATATCTCTCTGCCCAATCCCCCCCCACCTTTTTTTTTTTTTTTTTTTTTTTTTTTTAAACTAGGCTCTCCTGCAGATCACAGTTCTCCTCCAGGACTGTAATCTAGTAAGCAAAGATCTCTGAAGATCTAAAGACTTCTTCTGAGGACTCCAACAGAAGAAACTGAGATGTACTGTATTTTAGATATTGTTAAGAGAAGACCACTATTAGTAGCAATATATTTACCAGTGAGACACCAGTATCTCCACTGAAAAATGTTCAAGAACCCACAGAGGTGTTTGAAACTATTATTTTTAAAGTGAACAATCCAGGATCTGCACTACCAGTAGGCTGGTTGCAGATGTACCTCACCAGCCTCCAACAGCTGTTAGTCTCCTCACCCACCTGCACGTTTGTTCAGGAAGTTCCTTCTCATCTCGCACCGGATCACACAGTCTCCCCTCTCCACATTCACACACTCCCCACACCTCTCACCCTGCCTCAAGTGCTGCACAAGGAGCACCCAGGCAGCTCAAGGGAGCAGGAGACCTGGCATTGCTGCCTCTTTAGCCATTTGATACATTCAGCCACACAAGCCAAAAGCTACAATTAGGAGAATTTGAACTTCCCCTGTGCAATAGTTGGTCACAAAAGAGCAGTTTGGATTCTGGCCATACGTTCCTAGAAACCAAGCACAAGACACAAACCTCTGTCCTAGTTACAGAGGCAGATCAGGCTACCCAGCAGTCACACGATCGGTTGTCTGCCCGTGCTCCTGAGGCACCAGTCTCACCAGCTCCCATTTCCCCTGGACTGTCTGCTCCCTGAAGCACAGCCAAAGGCGGCTGGTAACTTAGCTCAGGGCCCACCTTCGCTTTCCTCCACACAGCGCCTCGTGTTAGGGCTAGTTTCCTTCTGCTCACAGACAGAAAAAAAGACAGCAGCCACGAGAGCAGGGCTTGCACCAAGGTGAGGTGGAATTAGGAGCAGTTTCTTGCACAGGCCACACCAGCACGGTGAGGGCAGTCCCATCCGCGCCTGCAGAGCCTCCCTGCTGCGAGGAAGGAGACGGAGGCTTGGGCCAGGCAGGGGAAACTGGCTAGCGAACAAAGAGCTCCCAGCCCCGATACCAGCCAGCCAAATGGGCTATCGGAAGCCAGCGCTCAGCACTCAGTTTCAGCCAAAATTACTGATCTAGTTCTAATGGACTGAAAAATAGCATGGATGTCCATTGCCATGTACCAGTCTGGATAATATTTACACAAGCAAGACTTTAATCTTAGAAAATAAATATGGGCAAAGGAAACTATTCCTTCTTACCCACTAAAAGGTTATTTGCATAACTGCCATCCGGAATTTAAGAGGGTTTTTTTTTCCCAAATAGAAATATACAAAGAGATTTCTTCCTTTCATGCACAGGGGTTGTGCCTTCAATGGCTATTGCCTTTACCAGTTTTTGGGTCAGACAGAATTATCTTTACTTACTGCTCTAAATCAACCATGAATGCTCCCTTTGATGGGGCTGTTCCTTCCTAACATTTTTTTATTGCTCTTAGTCATCTGCTTCTATTGTTTACTTTGGCTCTTGTCTTGTATTCTTAAACAATAATTGAGTCTTGCATTGATTTCAGTAACAATATAATGAGGAAAACCACTAGTCACAACACAGCATTATCTGACAGCACCAACTCACAAGGCCTCGAACAACTGCTCCTTATATCCCAGTTGTGACTTAATCCCAGAGATGGGGCCCAAACCTCAAGCCCTAATTTCTCCAGTAGCTCTGGACAATAAGAAACATGAACGCGGCACAAGGTTGGATTAAAATTAAGTTGCAAGGACTGAAGGATTAATCTGTGGAAGATGTGTTGCACACTAGTGATTTACCCCCAGGAAAGCAGTGAGCATCACCTCTCCAGAGCACCTGCTTCAGGAACAAGGAAAATACCCTAAATTCATTCTTGTCTCCTTTTCAAGAGAAAATACTTCAGACTTTTATACTTTCAAA
>JAUBNY010001160.1:1015196-1027027 GCA_032275445.1 Crypturellus soui
TAAATTAGGAACACATTTAAAAAAAAAAAAAAAAAAAAAAAACACTGTCAGAGCAGGCTTCCAACAACTCAGCCTGGAAACAGGCAAGGTTCCTCCTTGCCTCTGTGCATCGATCACATTGAGTTTCTGCTATGACCTGAAGTGCTTCCCTGCCCCAAACGCTACACTACTGGGGGGGAACACATGGACACTACCCTCACCATACGGACAAGGAGTGCTGCAAAACCACACATTTATGGAGCAGGAGATGAGATGACGGCAGCCTGGGGACACACGGTCGCACAGTAGTACCGAGCCCTCCGGCAGCTCTGAGCTGAGCAGACAGCAGGATAGCTCCAGCACATCTGAGAGTCATTACAAGGATTTCATTTTCTGCTCATGGAGGGATGTACATGCTCCAGAGCCTGCTCAGCTCAGCAGAAAGGCAAGAGGAGCACTGTTACCATACAGTACACCTCATTAAAACAAGAAGGGAAATCCCTACAAACAGGGCGTTTGCCACCTCCACTATAAATCTCTGCTCAGCCCTGTCCATACCTCTGCCCCAGCAGGTCATTGCCATTCTACTGCCCAATTAGTCCTCCCCATCCTTTGCATAAGGGAAAATGATCTTCATTTCCGCTCTTCAAACACTAGGTCATATACACAGCCTGCTCATGCACCACTTGTTCCCTGATGTCTTGCATCCAGATAGAAAGCGATTTGCCCCTAAATTACCTTAAATGCAGTTATTCCCTTAGATGAGCGTTATGTGAGAATTCAGCATCTATGAGTTAAGACCATATTGCAATCTGAATGTAAAAATGTTTTACTAAGCAATGATTTAACATGCACATAGTTTAAAGATCTATGAGCTCTGAACCCTGTGTGCCCAACTATCTCCAGGTCCTTCAGCCACCAGGGACCTCTTGCACCATGGCACCCACCCCAGGACACATTTACACACACCAGCCAGGCCTGCACACCCAAACCCACACAGCAGCACTGCTGAACCATTTTTAACATTTCCTGGGAATACGACCTAAGTGGCTGGGGGCAATTTTATGGATGCATCTCACATTCTCTGCCTATTCACATGGTGATGGGTCCAAAATACCGAAGTCAAGAGCACTGAGACAGTGCAGGCTATGGCTCATGCTGCCACTGGAGCAACTGAAATGGTTTTACACACAAAGTAAATTAACAGAAACAAACCAAACAAAGTAGATACACTACAGTGGTGTATTCAATGGCCTACAAAATAAAGTTGTTCTGAACACACACAAGGATGCCAGTGGGCCATGCCTGCTGCCATTACAAGCTGGCAGATGCAAATTATGCTTTGCTTTCCCCAGGGTAAGAGAGAACTGGGTTAGGAATGGTAATAGCCTTGAATAATAAGGTATTGAATATTCATGATAGAAAAGTCATACATTGAACTTAAGCACACTTAAAGTTAAAAAATAAAAATAAAAAATGAAATAAAAAAAAAACCACATGGTGTGTTGTGCCAGGCATGCTCAGACCTGCTGGCCGTACTCTGGGTACTCCCTGCCCAGCCTGGCAGCATTAGGAGCTACTCTTGCCCTCAGCACCGCTAGACACCCCCCTTCTGGGATCAAGCCCCGCTCAGCAGCAGGCACAGAGCACCCACGGCAGCACCGAGCCTCAGCGCCAGCCGCCTCCAGAGCCCTTCGCGCTCCCTCGAAACCTTTACAGATGACTCAGAAGAAACAGAAAGAGCGGGCAACTCAGTTTGGCTCCAGTACCTGAATGCAGAAACAGCACTATGAACACTCAAGACTGTACTTTTATTCTATATTTAAGATGATTAACTAAGTAGCTGTAAGGGGTTTTAAAACATGAACTGTTTTAAATTCATCACCTGCCTGTGCCGTTAACTGCTCTGTTACTGAGATCCTGCCCGGGTCTTTCAGATCTTTTTTCCGCATCATCCTCCCACAGGGTGAAATTCAGCACAGAAAAGGCTATGCATTGTCTGCACACTTAAACACAGACAAACGAAGATTTATAAGCAAGAGGCATCCAGTTTGCTGTTTCACCCAGTAGCTGCAGACTGCAGAGGGACCCGCTGCCCGAGGTCACAGCAGTCAGTAGGACATATGTTGTGAGGCAGCAAAAGGAATTTTTCTCACCATCTCCATGTAAAAATTCATTAAAAAGAAGTAGGAAGAACCTTTATTTGACACCAGGAGAAGCTCTTAAGTCTGCAATGAGGAAAAAGTTCATCGATTTCCTGAGCCGATTTAAGCAATCTGTTCCAATACAGCTTACACGCTACGCTCTGGCAACAGTCAACTGCCGGCAGGTGCTGAACTTCAAAGCAGTTTTTTTTTATATGTGAAAAACACAGAGACACACAGCCAGCTACCACCCCAAGCAAAGCACTGCTCCAAATCGTTAATTATGAGGAAACTCATTAAGCAACAGGGAGCACACACCACTGCAGAGGCGAGGACAAGGCACCACAAGGAAGCAGATGAGCACCCGCCTGCTCGGGGGGCACCAGCAGGCCAGAGAGCAGGGGAAGGTGCGCGGGGCAGGGCTGAATGCACTGAGAGCCTGTGTCACCCCAAAGAGGCTGCAAGGACCTCGGCAAGGAGAGAGCGCAGGGGAGGCTGCCCCTGCATGGGAGTGAGGGAAGGGAAGCATCAAGCACCCCCCACCTGCAGGTGCTGAAACCCCAGCCCCAAGGGCCCTCACAGGGAGAGCATCCTGGATCCCCTTGCCATGAAGCAGCCCCAGCCCAGAGCCAGCTCAGCTCCCCCAGCCCTGCACAACCCCAGGGACAACTTCACCACCCACAAACCCACCCAACCCCAACAGCAATTGCATCCCCTCTCCCAGCAACACCCAGGCCCCTACACAAAACCCTCAGGACTCACCTCTCTCTGCCACCCACTCCAGTCACCAGTTCCTCCACAAGAAAACCAATCTCCTCCTGCCCTCTCCCTCCTGAGCTCACATCCCTGCTGCAGCCCAAACCTGCAGCAGCTGCAGCCCCTGGGACTGACTGCAGCCCCCAACAAGAAGCACCTGTGAGCCCAGCAGGGCCAGGCCTGTGTGAGGGTCCAACAGTGGGGAGGATTAAATGGCTGTCATGGGTCTTTGGACCTACTGAGGAGAGTACAAATAAAATGATAATGGAAGTAAAGGTGTGGAAGGGGACACTTAGTCCAGCAGAGAAGTGGGGAGGTATCTGTCTGTGCCTATTCTCACAAGGGACTGCAGCCAGTCTGGGCAGGGGGAAGCTCCCACTGTGTCTTCTCAGCCGTGTGTGGTGTCTCTTTCCCACACCTCCCTAAGCAGCAGCTCTGTTACCGTGTCCTGAGGGTCCGTGGCTACACCCCTGGGCAGTACCAGCTACGTGAGCTCCACCTGAAGCAAAGCAGAACAGAGGGGGCTAAGGGGTGCCCTCCATGTGTCCCGCAACTAAGGGCACACGGGCAAAGCAAAGCAGTGAACACCCTCCCGGCAGGGTGTGAGACACCTGCTGCGTTCTCCCCTCTCCTCAGCACCGAGTAGGTCGCTCTAGGCAGATAACTGGCCAGCTGCTGAGCACATACAGGACGGGAGCCGCTGGGCCAGGCCGCTCAGCGCCTCCTCTCCCATCCGCGGGGCCCTTGCAGCGGCAGCGCCCTTGGCAGCGGGAGCTTCCTCAGCACCCATGGCCCCAGGAAGGTCCCCTCGCCCTGCTGCAGGCCGGCACGCGGGAGCCATATACAGACTGTTCCATGCCTCAGTTAGCAGAAAGCAAGCAGGGCGCTGGTGTAAAGCACGAGAAAGGGGCGGTACAGTGAGCCAAGGGAGGGCAGCGAGCGCGCTGCGGGACAAGATGGAGGCGGTTTTTAATTGTAAGGAGCCACTCTGAGATGGTCACATGAAGCACACTCAGTGCCACCAACTCCACCGTGTGACGGTCATTCCAAGGCACCACAGCGGGGGTTTGCAGACATGAGCACCCACTCTGCACCTGCCAGTTCTGCACTGCAGCTGCCCTGCGGCCGAGCACCATGTTTGAAGCAGGAGTGACAGGGACACAGGTGACGGCTTGTCACACCACAGAGGCTCTGCAGGTGGCAAAGAGCTGGCTGGGGTGGCATCGGCAGGGTCGGGTGCAGTCATCGTGCCTCACTTGAAGGAGAGGGCAAGCAGAGAGGCAAAGTGCCTCAGCCCGGGGCGTTTTAGTGAAGAGAGCGGCAGCGCAACCGCACCGGTACAGCAAGCACCCGCGGGGAGCACCGAGGCAAGCAGTATTGAAAGCTGTCAGAAGCGACTCTGAACGTTATACACGCACTAAGTGAGTCCCCCTTCCCCTTTCTCCTCATCTGATAAAATATTACGAGACATGCACATGGCTTGAAGCAGATAACTACTGATAGTCCTGGCTGGTGGGAGAAGGAGCCATCTGGCAGATGGAAAATAAGATGGTGCCAAGAATTTAACAAACTAGGTTGCTTCTTGCAAACTTACGCATAGAGGTCTGGGGAAAGAAATACTAGGACAAAAGGTGAGCTATTCTGTTTCTATCTCTACCCACAGTGGACTGGAAAACCAACAGCATCCAAACAGTTATGAAAATGGTACGTTTGATTCATCTTAAAATTATGAACAAAACTGGTGAATCTAAAATGGTCAATACTTGAAGTGAACTCCTGCATACCATGATTAATTGTAAATGGTTACAGCATACAGCATCAGCATATTTTAATCTTATGTCTTTTAAATTTTTATCCTGTTTTTAACATGCAAATGATTTTATTCATCCTCTTCTAACCTTGCTATGCTGTATCATTTATTTTTATCTGTTTTCCTCAACAATATTTCTTTCTTTGTATAGCAGAGAAAGAGCAACTTGTGCTTTGCATTCCTTTCCTTTCTTCTTAATGAATTTCTTCTGCCTCTGCTCTCCTCTTCATCACTCTTGGGTAAAACAAGGGACATTGCTGGATGCAGTGTTCTAATTATGAATCCACATTTCTTCCGCTCAGATCACTGCTCATTAACTATTTTGCTGCTTTGCAACAGATGAGCTGCAGCTGATGCCTACTGTGGTTAAGGGGAAGTAAGGACATACCCCTATTAGCAGTCATAGCCAAAAACCAAAATCAAGGAACAAGAAATTTATGTAACCGAATTAGCAACTTGGGGTCAGTTCTGCACAAACATCATGGTTCACCATGAGGACAGTCAAGCCTTGGAACAAGTTGCCCAGGGAGGTTGTGTGATCTCCATCCTTAGAGGTTCCCAAGAGCTGACTGCGTAGAGCCCAGAGCAACCCCGCTCATCTCACAGTAACCCAGCTTGGCACATGAAGTCAGACCAAGGACCATCTGAGGTCCTTCCCAACAAGAATTATGAGCCCATGATATCCTGAAATATAATTCAACTTATCCTGCATAATATTCCTATTCCAGGGAAAATTATTTGCCAAGGCATTCTTGAAAAATCCTCTCAAAACTTACCAGCACATCTAGAGTTCATAACAATTTTAGCCGTAGGGCCTGTTCCAGTTAACAGCTCCAGTTCCTACTGTTGCCATCAGAAACAGGCCACTCAGCAGCTCACACAGGTCTGCCTTGCTTTCTCAGATTGTTTTCTTGTTAAAAAATTTCCATGTGAGGAGTTTCTGCAATCTGATTTTCAACTTACTTTTCAGCAATAAAGCCATATTTTCAGTCAACTACCCCCCAAAGATGTCATTATACGCTGAGACATGTTTGTGTTGTCTTGTACTACGAGGCCTGCAGGCCATGCAGATGGCTCATGAGCTTCCATGACAGGATCGGAAACGGTGACCCCCCTACCCAGCCTCAGCCCCCTCCCGCCACCCTGTCCACAAGAGCCCCACTCCATGTATTAGACAACCAAGAGGATGCCAAAGCTCTGCAAAGGTCCCGCTCACGGGTTCCTCACACACAGGACTTTATTCTGCATTTCTTCTGTATTTTTACATGCATTTTACTGCTTGAGTATCTCACTGCAGAGGCGAGGACATCTGTTCAAGTCTCCTTCTCCCATTTGCAATGCAATTTTTATTATAATTTCTTTATTTTCATAGCTTTTGTGATATAAATGTGACTGAGGAGTGTTGGACATGCCGATTCACACGCTGGCTCTTCACGCATCAGAGGAAGACAGCACATTTTATGTTTTGTACCGATTCTCACAGGGTTTGCTTTGGCCTGAAAGCTAAATACTCGGACATGTAGGCTCATTTGGAGACCTGATGCATCTTCCTTTCATGATTTCATGATGCCAGTAACGCCAATCTCCAAAGAAAAATAAACACAAGGAAGTTTTCTAACTTGCAAAGTTGAAACAATCTGTATTGTACAGAACCTAGGTACTTTCTTTTCAGAATTGATTGTTTATGTGAAGAATTACAAACATCATGGCAGCCAAGAGCTGTTACTGAAATATAATAACACAACTCATTTGCTAACAATAAATCCAAATAGTCACAATATTCTTTTTTTCTTCTTTAAATGCATGTAATACGGTTGAATACCAGTGAAATACTCCGTGTATTTTTGGTTTTACAACACATACACACATTTTCATAAGAACTTGCTCAGGCGCCCTGGTAGGAAATGCAAACCACATGGAGCCACTGCCAGGGTTAGCACCTCGTGCACGGGGACTCTGCGACGGCAGCAGGCTCTCGCTTGCTGGCAGCCTCAGTATTAGATCAACTGCTTCCTTCACGTGCATAATTCCAGCAGAGCAACATTTCTCCTAGGCTCAGTGCCTTTAGCTTAAATGGCATGAGAATAAGAAGAGTTTTGATGCAGTGGCATCCCCAGGGTAATGCGTGTGAGTGGAGCAGGTAGCACATCCCCGCGTGTCACCCGGCTCACAGCCCCACAGAGCTTGACACATCTGGCACGAGCAGCTCCACAAGGACCCGCACCTGCCTTTAAAGACATGGATGGGAGCAACCTGGGACAGCCTCCAGGGCCCCCGTGGAGCACAGAGCTAGGCCACACTTTAAGGACACTTAAATACACCACAGCGAATAAAAATAAAGGGGTGGGGGAACAAAGAAAAATGCCACTTTCTTTGTCAGGGCCTAAAGAATGGAAAACACTTGTTTCAGAACTGATTCTAACCACCAGGATTTCCTCTCCGGAGACCTGAGTTCAAATCACAACTGAAAAACAAGGTTTGTGGTTTTAAATTAGGCAGTTGTGCTCCTCCCCATCCCCAGACAGGGGATGGAGTTTAACATCTGGCAAGGAATGAAGAGAGCTGAAGAACGAACAACTTCCTCTTTTTATTAGAAAGCCCCAGAGACATTTGAATTGCTCCAAACCAGTTTTCTTTACCAGCCTTTAGGTGAGTTGCAGCATCCCTGCGCACTTTTACACTTACATTTTCAAGTTGATTCGATGTTGGGAGCGTGGAGGATTTCCTTGTGTCTCCATTCACCCAGTGATCGGTACCCAGCGCAGTAACTGTACAACTTTCTGTATCAGTTTGCAGGAGAAAACCACCCCGAGGTGCGCGCTGGGCTATCTCATCTGCAGCAGTGCCTTGCCAGCTCTTCAGAGACACCCTCTCCCCCAGCTCCGTGGAGCTTAGCACGCTCCACATCTAGTTTATCCTATTGATTTTCCACTATTGCAAGCGTTAACTTCAGTTTAAGCAGCACACAGTCACTATTAAATCAGACAGAGATCAAACCCGGGCGCTGTTCTTCAAGCGTGAGATGTTATTTGAGCCAAGTATTCAGATCTCAGCTAGATGTCTCTGCCCACAGTAGCAGAGGTCTTTCATAACCACATCCAAATACTTTCTGATATCCTATTTTCTCTATCATTTTCCAGATTTTTTTTTCAATTATTATGTTCTTTAAATTCCTCTCTAATCCTCTTTTCTGAAGACATAGGATTAAAAGGACTAAAAATAGCCTCTTAACTGCTACTTGTTTACATATTTATTTTTTAACACAGCAGTGTCAAACACAGGGCCCAGACAACCAGCTTCTTGCGAAGCTTTGCCTCAAGGCCAGTTGCAGCCCCTCGGTTCGGGGAGCGGAGCTTTGCACGGCTCCCCCTGCCCAGCGACAGGCGCCCAGGTCTGCCGGAGCAGCGCGTTGATGACTCCTTGCTGCAATGTGGTAGGTGGAGCTCACGCAGGGAGCAGCCTGAGCGGTGGTAGCTCCGCTGACACGATCCTGCCGGCAGCGCGGGCCGCTGCTCGCAGCGCAGCACCGGCAGGAGCGCAGCCAGCGCTCCCTCGGCACGAGCCAGCAGAGCTCCTCAGCACCGCCGGGACCAAAGGGCAATCTCGGCAGCTAAATCCATTGGACTGATGCACTTCACACGCTTGGGGGCAACTCCTGTCTACTCTGCTCACCCGTTAGCTCCCTCCAAACAGGGAATTCAGTGCCCTGGATCGAGCACCCTTCACCCCCCATGTCAACACGCTGCCCCAGCAGCCCAGTGGGCACCGCTCTCCCACGGGGGCTCCGAATGAAGCGGCGCAGGTGGAAAGCGAGCTCCGCGATCCCAATTTGGGGTCAAGCAGATCCCAGTATTCCAACGCTGCCACAGGACAATCTGACCACAAAACGCAAAGCCCAGCGTTTGCCCCACACCAGACACCAGCCATCCATTCGCCATTACATCCCAGTATGTGCAGCACAAGGCATGTAATCCCACAAGTTTCTTAGTGTGTATTCCCATTATCAGACTGGCCATCCCTTCCGTTTCAGCCCTGCTCTCTGGGCCTGGGGAACGTGTCCTCCCAGCCCAGCCCCAGGCGCATGGGGGCTCGTGCCGGTGCTGTGCCTGCTGCCGCGGGACGAGCCGGGGCGCGGATGTGGCCCCCAAGCACACAGCAGCCGCGGGGCTTCAGCAGCCTTACACAACGGCCTCACAACTAGTTCATTAAATGTCCATTTCCCATTCAGAACAAGGTTAACACCTAGTGCCAAAATGCATCAAAACCTCACATACCTGAGCAGGCACTTACCACCTGTTTGACTTAAAACACTGGTATGAGAAAGACACACTACAAGTCACTACAACACTCGCACATACATGCACCCACACCGCCTTATCAGCATCCTGCCGTTATCAATTTATTCTCGCACGGCACTTTCCTTTTTCCACTCATATTCTTCACATTTGCTGAAGGCACAACACCCAGATAGGCAAGGTAAAATGCACTTCCCATACAAAAGTCAACAGTCTCCTAAGAGAGCAGCTTGGCAAAACTACTTTGTTTAAAAACACAAGTTTCAAGATAAGTCTTCCCAAGAGCATTAGAGAACACCGCCACCACGATTAAAAAGTACTTGAGGTGTTTGCACTTCTCCTATGCAACACATCACTTAACCTTTAATAGATAGGGGCTTTTAGAAGGAAATTATAAAAGCAGAAGTGGTAAAAATCTCCTCTTTTTATCAAGTTTAATGGATGAGACAGATTCTTTAGGCAAAGCTCCCAGAAAGGAAGAGCCAGATCACCCTCTGGCTCCATCGTAGAGCAACAACAGCTCACGGCAACGAGCGTCCAGGCAGCACTCTGAAACCGAACGCTGGTCTCGCTCCGTAAAAACTCCATTACGGCTACAAATCCTCATCTGCACGCTTCCTCCTTCCTTACACATAAATACACTCTCTGACACTTACACAAAGGAGAATAAATGATTTTATGCATTTTTATGCATTTTTCAATGCTTCCCTGTTATGCCTGCTACCAAGGAACGTCAAGAGTATCTTAAATATCTTACTGTCTATTGTTAGCACTATAGAATATACATAATATATCATTTTATTTTAGTTTTCACACATGCTAAGGTTTCCAGTATGATAAATGTCTTTTCAAATCTGGTATTTTTTGTCACACAGTAGATCCACCTCTATTTGACAGTGACTCCAGGACATACATGTCAAGACAAAAATAAATACTGCTGTGATGGCAAATGTTTCAGAACTCTTAGGACACTGTTACAGTGGCACTTCAAAGACTCCTTAAATACAACAAAAAGAGACAACAGTTAAATAGAAATTTGCTTTGATATAGCCAGAAAACCTGCACTACTTTTAGGAGATCTGTGCTTGTTCGCGCAAGAGCAGCCTCTAATCTTTGACCATGTCAAACGCTGCACTCCAGCCCTCCACCCGCACCCTTAGAAGAGCCCTTCCTGCTATTTTAAGCAAGCATTCCTGTAAGCTCTACATAAGCAATGCTGTAATTCCCAAACAATTGAGGTAATTATAAAAATGAATATCATTTATTGTTTTATTACTATGATGTCTGAACAATTACTTTCTTACAAAAGTCTGATTTTCAGCATTATGCCTTGCAAGGGCATCCCCTCCGCACCACGGGAGACAGATGTATTAGGAATTGTGCAAGAGTTTTGCTACCAGCCTCAAAGCAACAGCAACTCCATAAACAAGATCTTGGTACAGAATCACGCCTGGCATTTTGAAAAGGGGAGAGGGGTTTTACACATATGTTCAGTTCTGCTTTATTTAATTGTATATAACCCCTTGAAAGAAAAAAAAAGGGGGGGAGGAGGAAGGAAAAAAAAGAAAGAAATCATCGCATTACTGTATGTTACCCTTCAGCAGTTCTTTGGAGGAAATCAGAAAGCAGGCTGCTTTTCCCGGCTCCCTCCCTCCCGCAAGCCAGGAGGGCCGGGCTCGTGCGCCCGTCACAGCCGCGGCTTCCTGAGCAACGTTCTGCTGAGGTCCTTCACCTCCTCGGGGCTGCCCGCCCGCTCGTAGCCCAGCAGGGCCATGGGCTGCTGGCAGTACTCCTCCACCTGCTTGATCTGCGGGAAGCTGAGCGCGGTCCTCCAGGCGCTCAGCGCCTGCGTGGCGTTCCTGGCCGACACCACGAAGGGCTTGGAGGAGTAGCCCGGCCCGCTGGTCATGTTGAGGGCGAACTTCTCCATCTCCGGGCTGACCGTCAGATTGACAAAGCTGTAGACCTGCCGCAGGGTCTTGATGGGCTCCACCACCAGGTCCTCGTAGCGCACGGCCAGGTAGTTGCCCCGGAGCCAGTCGGGGGGGTGCAGGGCGGTCTGCAGGGTCTTGGCCATGCTGCTGCAGATGACCTCCATGGCACCCAGCGCGTGGTAGTCCGAGCCGCCGCCGCCCTCCTTCTTGCCGCCCAGCTTGTGGCCGGCGTCGAGGAAGGGCATGCGGTGGATGCGGGGGTCCCGGCTCCGCACCACCTGCAGGCTCTCCCGGATGAGCCCGTGCCGGGACTTGATGCGGGAGCTGGCGACAGCGCGGGGGTCGCGCACCAGGTGGATGACTTTGAGCTCCAGGGCCGGGTCCTGCATGAGCGGGGCCAGGACGGCCAGGTCGAAGACGCGGACGCCCTTGATGACCAGCGTGCGGTACTTGTGGCACTCCTCCTGGAAGCGGCTCAGGCGCTGCGGGGGGCACTTCTTGCACACGCGGTCGTCCACCATGCCC
This sequence comes from Crypturellus soui, assembly GCA_032275445.1. Taxonomy (NCBI): domain Eukaryota; kingdom Metazoa; phylum Chordata; class Aves; order Tinamiformes; family Tinamidae; genus Crypturellus; species Crypturellus soui. The sequence goes on from JAUBNY010001160.1 coordinate 1,026,640, forward strand.
ACCACCTCCTTGCGGTAGGCCGGGCAGAGGGGCGAGGAGCAGATGACCTTGTTGGTGGAGGCGCCGAAGATGCCCAGCGTGGTGAGGTTCTTGCCGGCACCGGCCGTGCTGTAGAGCTGGAAGACGGAGAGGTCGCAGCGGTACAGGGAGCTCAGCATGTCGCGGGCCGCCCCTTGCAGTGAGACGGCGTCGCCGGGGTACAGCTTCTGCCAGACGTGCCACACGGGCTCGTAGAGGAAGAACACCTCGGGGTTCTGGTTGAAGAGCTCCCCGAAGAAGGACGAGCCCGAGCGCCAGGTGGTGAACACATAGACCAGCTGCCGCCGGGCGCCCGCCGGGCCACGGCTGCCCGCGGGCGGCGGCGGCGGCGGCAGCGCGGGGCGGCGGC